>JAODAL010012825.1:0-93789 GCA_025379985.1 Phyllomedusa bahiana
AAAATTTCCGATAAACCTAAAAACTGTGCCGATTTCAACTTTGTCGATTATAATCGCTCATCTCTAAAGGCGACTCCACGTCTCACCCTCCAATGCCCTGTTAAGCCCTTCCTAGAAAGTACCTTAAAATAGCATACAAAATGTATGCCAAGAAGGTGAAACCACCAATATAAACATAAATGGGCATAAACTATCACCAACCCTACTTGTAGGAAGTAGGGGTTTACACGGGTATACATCACAGGGGCTTTTAGGATATTTTAAGGGATGCAGGGATAATTCTGCTCTGTATTCCCTACTATTTTTGGGTGCCAAACATACCAAGGAGCTGCAGGACTCATCGGGGTTTATACCTAGCAGCACTCAAGCTAAGTATCATCTATCTATCTAACCTTAAATGGTGAATGTATGAGTTGTAGTATATGCGTTGAAATATAGTGTAATCTTGTTCCACAGTAAGAGTTTTTTGAATTTCCCCTGATGAACCCAGAAACTACATGGGGGAAACGCGTGGGATAACTGGGATATAAAGGTGTTTATGCACGCATGTAGTGATACGGTCTGCCCAAAAAAGCGGAGCCGCTCTTTATCGGGGGCGATTACTCCACTGACGGATAGTACACGGTATGCAATATCATCCAGGTATGTTGTGTTAAATATATAGGGGTGTTTTTGATACTATTTTAGAAAATTTCTAAGTAAAGGTTATGTTTTAACAGGTTTTATTATTTGCAGTGATATTTTGCGACTCCACGTCTCACCCTACTATGCCCTGTTAAGCCCTTCCTAGAAAGTACCTTAAAATAGCATACAAAATGTATGCCAAGAAGGTGAAACCACCAATATAAACATAAAAAAACAGCAGGAGTTTTACACCAAAACTTATACCCTCTATGGGGATTACTCAACATGTTTCCCCCAACTAATCAATGTCCCAACCAAATTTGTCAGGGGCTAAGCACTTGTGGAGGTCTGTAGTCAATGATGTCAAATAATCATGACCCCATAGATCCTACAGATAACCTGCTCCTTTTCCATTTTCCTTAAGTAAGGTGACTCCACCCCTAGATAGAAATAGGTCCTTTTTAAAGCACATCTGCCTCGGAAGTGCAAATAAAATGCATCTACTCAGAGCATAGCTCCATGTACCTTTTATGTCTAAACGTGGCATAGTGTCCACATTGCGCCATGCACCAGCTGCTTTAGGGCTCAGCATCCTCAATCTGTGAGTGTGCATGTCCAAAAAATCCCCATTGCATATGACAGGAAGCGCCAGCCCTGTCACACGCTCGGCACTCCCTGTATGTTGATGCGCATGTCACGGATTCGAACCGCACTCCACCTGCCCTCATTCCTAACTTAAACTGTGCCACAAATTATAAAAGCAGATTATCTCTGGTGCATTCCTCTGTGAGTTTTAAAATCCAACAACAAGACTCATAGAACTAAACTATTCATCCAAGTTCATTGGATAGAAATTGCAGCCATAGAATTTTTTTAAATATATATAATTAAAAATGACGCCCAATATCCACTAATATTCTCATTACCATAAAGTAACCAACCCCAAAGGTACTATATTACATATTGAACCTCTAAAGATATATATAAACTTCCAGTGTGATTTACTTGAGATTTTAGTAATCATAAAAATAAAATATGAGTCTGATGGCATCAGTATAGATAAATATCAATGAAAAACACTGAGCAAAAAGTGTGGTTAGGGTTATCACTAGAGATGGGCGAATTTCCCGAAAATCGTTTCGTTCACTTCGCCGAATTTCTCGGCAAAAAAAAACTTCGTTCTGAATTACTTCGGGACGAATCACGTTAAAAAACAGCTATTTCCAGGCTGCACAGAGCCTGCAGTGTGCTGTTGAACATTGTGCCATTCTTAAATATGCAAGGGACTTGGTTTTTGGTCTTATACAATGTTGTGTTTTAGTATGACATCAGGATGACTGCCGCCGCTTTTTAGAATCCTTCACTATAAATTCCCGGGGCCTTAAGGGGGCAAAACTGCCCAAAAAACGAAGCGGGAAATGTTCCTGTAAAGTCATCCCAGAGAAAGTGGAAAAAAAAAAAGCTGAGAGCTCAGGGGGCAAAATTAAAGTGACAGAGTTTTGAGGTGACGGGCAGCCACAGCAGCGGGAGGTCAGACAAGGGGCACAATGACTTTTCTGGAGGTGGAAAAACAGTGGGGGGGGGGGGGGGGGGGGGGGGGGGAAATAGGGGGGGGGGGCACAATGACAATTTTTAGGGCGGGGGGAGCAAGCAGCTGAGGTCAGGCATGGCACAATGACACTGAGGGGCAAAACAGTATAGGCCACAGAGGGGGCAAAATGACACAGTTTGGGGGCACGGCAGCAGCCCAGCAGCAGATAGGTCAGACATGGCCAATGACTTTCGGGAGGGCAAAAACAGGGTAGGCCACAGAGTGGGAAAATGACACGTGTGGAGTACAGCAGCAGCCACACAGCACATGAGGTCCAGTGGCACAATCACATTCTGGGGGTGGCAAAACAGTAGTAGGCCACGAGGGGCAAAATGACAATGTGGAGGGCGGGGCAGCAGCAGCAGGGGTCAGGCAGTGGCACAATGAATTCTGGGGGCAAAACAGTGTAACCCCACAGAGGGGCAAAAGACACAGGTGGGGGCCGGCACACCACAGCCAGCATGAGGTAGACAGTGGCACAAGACATTCTGGGGTGCAAAAACGGGAGTGGGCCCACAGAGTGGACAATGAACAGTGTGGGGGTCACGGCAGCAGCCACAGCAGCCAGAGGTCGGGGCGTGGCCAATGACAAGTGTGGGGGGTTGGGTGGCAATACCAGTCCCGGGTAAAATGGGGGTGGCAGATGGAAAACTTCAGCAGATGTGTGGCACAGGCGGGGCGGCTCAGAATAGTGGTTTGAGGGGGTATTTTTAAAACCCAGACCCTTCTCACAGTTTTGGGTGGGCATCATGCTATGTATCTGACCCCAAAGGGCATTGGTGTGTGGAAATCCTGGCCGATCCACCCCTGATTCATTTGAAAAGGGTCATTTCGTTCCACATTTCCCGTGGAAAAGCGGATTCCCCTTTGGGGTAAGATGGCCCCGCCGCACTAAACACCGCTCGAGCCACATACGGGCCCGGGGGCGGGACAGCTTTCCCACTGCAAACTCAAAAATTGCGGCCACACACAGTTTGGGCCCAGAGTCCCGATCTTCTAAGGGGGTGGCAGAGTGCTGCCGGGTAGGCCACCACCTGTTGGTTCAGGGTCGCTCCGGGTCCTGCTGCTGCTGCTGCGGCGACTGCCCTCCTCACTAGGCGGGTGAAAAAGCTGCACATCAGTGACCCAGACTTGGGTTGCTGGAGGAGCTGGTAGCTCCGACCCCCCCACCTTCCCCGGCGCCGGGGCAGTAGTAGTACGCTGAAGAACCCCCCCGGTCAGACCTGTCAAGGAGAAAATCCCGCACATAGGAAAGCGGCCACTGACTACTGGGTTTCCCTATGTATTGGTTTGTCCTCCCTCCAATACCTGGGAAAAAGGGCTCCACTCTTCCCTCCCCTCCTTTTTGTCACCTGGGTAGAAAATCCCTTTTTCACCAGACAATCTTCTGCCCAAATGTCCCTCCTCCATTTCATCCCCACCGACTCATGTGGCCACGAGAGTAGTCCCACTCTCCACCCCCCCTCCCCCGACAGATTTTTCAGCATCTGTTCAGACATAAAGCAGGGAATGACTTATTCACCCCCGTAGCCCTGGCGACTGAAAAAATAACGTCCCCTCATCGAATGGCCTCAAAAAACGGAAAAGGTGTCACGCATGAGCTGCCAGGTGACTAAAGTTACAAGGGGAGTACTCCTGTCCGCTGGACTCAAAAAATCGTTAGGGCCCTTTCTCTTTCATACATCGGTCCAACATGTCGGGGCGGGAAATTTTTCCAGGGGGGGAAACTCGATATCAGAGTGTGGGGGGGAGGCCTTTTTCTGAACCGGGGAGGGTGTTTGGGTTTTTGTGGGAAATGGATAAGTGCATGAAGTTTCCGGGCCTTTTTTCAAATCTTCTAAAAGACGGTGGAAGACTTCAGGAACCTTTTACAACCAGTTTTAAAACCCGTGCCCATGCGGGGCGCAGGGACCATCCCCCCCGGTGCAGCGCGGACACCATGTTCCTTCCATTGTCCGTCACCAGGGTTTCCCGATTTCATTGGGGGGGAGAAAGCCACACACGATTTCTTGCTGCTGACGGGAGTGTTTCCCCTGTGTGACTTCGTTCAGAGGGAAAGCCAGGTGTAGAAACGCGTGACACCGGCTGGCCCTACCAGGGTGGAAAGAGGAGCAGACTTGGGGAGGCTAGATGGTGGGTGGGTGGGGAGGGGGGAGGCGGACATTGGGGGGCAGGAGCCAATTGCAACGTGGGGAAAAAGGGGGATTCCGCCCAAGTGTTGGTGTCCCGGGGGGCGGAAGCCATTCACCCGGTTGGGGGGAAAGGCAGTAGGCCCGAGTAGTTACAGTAGAGTGCGGTTCGTGCCCCTTTTGGGAACAAACCGAAAAGAAAGGACGGGGCCCCCCCTTCTGTTCTACATATTTTGAAGTGCTGGTAGGGGCCCTTTTTGGAAAAAATAAATTACGGCTTTGGAACTCCCCTCTCGGCTCTGCACAAGCCTTAGTTCTCTAAGGTGCAGACCCCCACCATTTGGAAAGGGGGGACCAGCCCCAACAATTTGGAAGGGATAGGGTCAGCTTCTGCCCTTAGGATGGTTGGATGCAACTTTTGTCTCTTTGCAATCGCCCGCTAAACGACTGCGGGCCCATGAGTAGCGAGTAGCAGGAGCACGGCCCGGAGTGATGTCAAAGAGAAACCGCCCCCCTTTGCAATTTGGGGGAGCCTTGACTGGCTGCAATGGCATGCGCGCCATGGGGGTGTTTGCGCTTGCGCGGCGGAAAGAGGGAACCCCCACATCTGGCCACGTTTCTCCCGGGCCCCGGGGATGGTGACGCTGCATGTGTTGACGCGGGCGTGGTCCCAATTAGCTCCCGGGCCACGTTCACTTTCGCTTACATTTTCTACATATACCCTATTGGGCTCCCCCAGTGTCAAAACCCAAAAGACTGTTACAACCCCCCCGATATCGGTTTTTACCACTATCTCGCATAAGTGACTACTCCCCCGCCACTGCCCTCGCTACCCCCTTCCCGCTACTTTTTGGACCTGCGAAGGGGGGTTTTTTAAAACCCCCGGGGCCGCTTGGCTCCCACCTCACACTGCTACTACCTGCTGATCAGGGCCACACGCCCACTTTGCGGGCTCGCCGCGCCTGACGCCAAGCTGACGCCCTTTTCTCCTGACGAGATGAAGCCCTTGCCTCCCCCCGGGGCCCCCAAGTGCGGTCGTACATCATCATCTTTTTTGGTTTTTCTCTCACTGCTGTCCTCAACCCCCGGTCTTGTATGCAGAGGCTGACCCCTCAAACATGACCTCCCATGCCACTCCACATTATACTTTGCCCCCTACGCAAGAAGCGGGGATTTTGGCCCCATTTCCCTTCGCTGCCAATTAGTCCCCCCTGACTGCCCTCCTCAAATTGTTCATCCTCGCTATATAGGGGCGGACCCCCAAAACCCCACAAGTAGATCTCGGGCTGGGGGAAACCGGATGGGAAGAGGCGGGTTTGAGGACAGGTGAGGGCCGCGACCCGCTCCGGGGCCATGCAACTAAGGGTTGTGTCTGACGTTCCCCCCCAACCTTTGGTGGGGTTGTCAGATGTCTCTGGAGGGAAAGGGGTACCTAGTCAATCAACAAGACCCCTTTGGGTTGCTGAACAACACCCCCCCCGGCCGCTAGAGACAGCGGCAGTTCTGGCCTCACTGATGACCCCTGCTGCGAGGTCCCTTGGTTTTGCTGTGACCTTGGCCTTTCGAGGGAAGTTTGTGCCACTGCCCCCTCGCAGGTGCTGAGCTGCCACCCTCTGTCGAATCTGTTTGTTCTAAAAAGTACAGACACTGTTTGATGAAATATCTTATATGGTAAAAAATTTCACCCTTTTTTGACTCCAAATGAACCCCCGTAACAAGCTTGGGGAACCCCTTTGGTAAAATTGGGGCGCTCCAAAATGGCCCGGAAAAATTTACTTGTATTGCCGTTTAAAAACTCTGGTTTTTTCTGAAAATTAAAAGCTTAAAATTAAACCCTTGGAATAATATTGCACAGAAATTTTTTTTTGTGGGGTGAAAAAGAAGTTTCTTTTCTGAGTCAACTGCAGAAAAAAAAAATTTAGTTAACCTTGGATTAAATTGCGCAAAGAATTTAGCCCCACAAACTACCCCGCTTTTTAGGTGTTACAATGCATGTTTTTTACGCCACACAACAAGAATAAAAAAATTAATTAACCTTTGCTTGGAAATTAGGCTACAGGGAAAAATTTTATATATTTGGCGGTGAAAAGACGGTTTTTTTGGATCCCACCCCTGAAAAAACAACCTTAATGAACGCCTGAGTAATTGCGGGCCCAAAAAATGAGCCACCCCAAAATAATAGCTTTGTAGCGTTACAAAACGGTGTTTTTTTCGCCACACAACAAAAATAAAAATTGTAATTAACCTTGCTTGTGAATTAGGCTACAGGAAAAATGTAATATTTTGGCGGTGAAAATGATTGGTTTCTTGGGGTCACCACAGCTGAATAACAACGCTTAATTAACCCCTGGATGTAAAATTTCGCCAAAGAATTGAGCCCCCACAAACTACTACTTTGAGCGTGTTACAAGCGGTGTTTTTTTTTCGCCCCACAAAAAGAATAAAATTTTTAATTAACCTTTGCTTTTGAATTAGGGTACAGGAAAAATGTAATATTTTGGCGGTGAAAAAAGACGGTTTTAGGATTTTACCACAGCTGAAAAACAACCTTTTAATGAAAGCCTGGATGTAAATTTCACCAAATTTGAGCCACCAAAACTAATACTTTGTAGCGTGTTACAATGCGGTGTTTTTTTCGCCACACAACAAGAGATAAAATTTTTTAAAAACCTTTTTTGTGAATTAGGCAAAGGAAAAATTTTATAATTTTGGGCGGTGAAAATACGGTTTTTTTGGGGTCACCCCAGTGAAAAAAAAAGTTAATTAACCCCTGGGTGAATTTGCCCAAAGAATTAGCAGCCAAAAATGAAAGGGGGTTTTGTATTTTAAAAACCTGTTTCTTTAAAGAATACAACGGAAATGGGGTTAGATTCCCCCCTTGGATTTCAATGGCGTGAGCAGATAGGATTTAAATGTATATGCAGTCGTGGACGCACCTGGAAATTTTTGATCCTACCCAAAAAAAACGAAATAGAACGTTAAGAGAAGCAGTCTCTGAACAAAACTGAGACACCCCCCCCCAAAATCGCCGTATAAAAAACAGTTCTTCAGTAACAATCAGCCGCGCAGCACCTTCCTGATTAGTAATTGAAGCGGTATGAGCTCCCCGCGTCGCCCCAATTATATAGGCGGTGACGTACAGAAAACCCCCGGCTCTAATTTGGCTTCAACTCTGACTGTCATGCGGCTAGCCTTCTTCCCCCAGAGTTTTTTCCCCATAACGCCATGTGCCCGCAGCCTTTTATTTAAAGAAAAGCACACTTCTTTTAGCCAAAGACCCCAAAATTCGACTTTGTTCAGAACCCAATTTTTTCCAAAATTCAAACGAAGCCACTTCGTTAAAATCAATTCGCCCATCTCTAGTTATCACATTCCACTACCTAGCTAGAAGGATTTCCCAGTATTATAGCCAGATCAACAGGGCGAAATAAAAAAAAAAATCCCAAAATACAGGGTCCATTAGACCCTTGGTTTGGACCCTTGGGGGCGACAGGTCCACTCCGCCTCCTTTTTCAGAAGTTTGTTATCAAGGTCACCCATTCTCATAGTCTGTCTAATCTGTTCAGTAATCAAAAATATTAGACCTTCATACTTTCCATTATGCAATTTTCAAATATGTCTATTGGGGTCTCTTTTATTCCTAATGTCCCTCAGATGTTCTCCTACTCTTCTTTTCAGTTGCCTCTTTCTCTTGCCCACACTCACGTGTGCAGAAGTATACAACCCCCTCTGACCTACAGTTGTAAAAGTCCCCAGATATTAAAGGATCTCCCAGTGATACTGCCTTTCAATACTTTTGTTTGATTATAAATGGGAATGTAATACATCCCCCACATCTAAACAGACCCACAGGCTTATGTTCAAACCAGGTTCCTTTATGTAGTGGAGCGGAAGAGTGGCTACGAGCCAGATGATCTTTTACTGATCTTCCTTTTGAAGGTTAGATAGAACTTCTGTCAAATCCTGATATATACTCCCCCAGTATTTACTAAGGACATTACATACCTGATATATTATCATAGGTGCCAATGATATGAAATTGTCCCTCATGGTGATCCTTTGTTTTTTCTTTTGTATCTGGAAGGGATTTTCTATTTCTCTATAGAGCATGTTTGAATGCATTCTGAAGAACCGGAAGAGGATAACCCCTATCCAAAAATCTATTTTTAAATTATTTCGCCTGTCTATGAAAATCCGTGACTTTAGAGCAATTCCATCTAATCCTTCATTATTGGCTTCTGGGGATCCCTTTCTTTAGACTCTGAGGGTGATGACTATTAGCTTTGCCTTTGTGATAAGTACTTTTCTGTTAATTCCCACAATCATCTTTCCTTATTTTTAAGTCCAAAAAGGAATTTCTTTTTCATGGATCTCACTTGTAAATGTAATGCCTATTTAATTGATGTTAAGTAGCAGTGCTATATCCATTAGTGTAGGGACCCACTTTAAGGAGGTAGCCATGAAGTGGCAATTGGGCCTATACCATTTGATTAAAAAGCATACTAAGAACCTCCTGTTCATTTAAAAAATTTTTTTTACTGAGTAGCATTAGATCAAACGTATGGTGTGAGGATGTGCGGTTCATGCCTCTGCCTCCATGTTTGAGCATGACAAAAGTGTTGAACTCCTCAAAAGTGCCCTGCCGCAGTATGACAATATCATTTATGTACCTCTCCCAAAACAAGATGATTTCTGAGTATGGGGGAAGTACTTCTCTGAAGACCACTGTCTCCCCAACCAGCCCAGGAAGAGATTGGCATAAGTGGGTGCACAGTGGCTACCCATTGCTGTCCCTCAATACAAACATATTATATACCCTATGTTGCCCAATACCCATTTTTTTTCAACAAATATAGGCGGGAAGAGTCATTAACATGCATTAACAACAAGTAAAAAAAAGCCATTTTCATTGACACAAAGCCCATTGTATAATTGAAGAATCTTTCTTCTGTTATGACACACTAGGGCAGATTTGTTAATATGGTCTAATACTTAGTGAAGACTTAAAGTAGATAGTCTTAAAATTTTCCAGATTTATCAAGGATGTGATAAACATTTGTTTGTTGGCTTAATTTGTGCCATCATCTGCGACAAAATTTTGGCACTTTTTTGTCGGCACAGATGCATCTACACATTAACCCCATTTGCGGTCAGACAAGACAAACGAAATGTCTCAACTACTATTCAAAAACCCATAATCAGAAAAGCGTCAAAGCATTGTGAATTCCTGGCACCGTTATGCCCATAATAAATGTGCCCCATTGTCTCATATTTATATCCCTTTATCTTGTCAATGCTGAAAATATCTGATGCATTGCAACTTAGATACCTTGATCATTATCAACTTCTAACATTGCCTGCAGCATAAAAACATAACCAAAATAGAAGACAATATATCAAATACTAAATGGTAGAAACCAAGAGAACAATCCATAGCAGAGAATGCAGCTAGACACATACACAATTAATTTAAATAATATGTAATGTATACTGCAAGGAAATGTAGACAGTCACATAGCTAATTAACAACAGAAAACAAACAGAGAAGAAGTAAACAAGAAAAGATAATCAACTCCCATGGGATGAGACAAGAGACTATGTGAAGTCAAGAACTAAAGGAAAACAGGAATAAGCTTTATAGACTATTTGTATTATCAGTTAATATAGGAGATTTGCTTTTTCTGACTCTGTACTTGCATATTAATTATACTAACTTTTAATATTTATTCACATGTTTTTCTTCACTCTCATTTTATAATGGCATAGTGTATCTCCTACTGACAACCTAGAAAATGTAAAATAGCATAAAGTAAATACTTGGCTTAAGTTAAAGCAGATAAACAAATGGGCTCCAATGCAAAATCTGTATTTGGACCCTTGAATGGGTTCTATGTGATTAGGAAAATGATTTGTTTTTACCTATAAACAGAACCCATCTAGCCAATGGACTTTGCCTGTTATTACAGCTCTTCCTCAATGATGAGCTGTAGTACCAACAGCCCCTTTACGTATCACATAGCCTTGATATGGAGCTGAGGATCTTATTCGGCCTTATAGCCTCAATTAACATTCTATACTTCAGTAATGCTTTTATGGGCTTAGGCACCTGTGTGGTGGTGACGAGTAATGATGCAATGGTTTGGACATTGCTATAGCTCTGACTTTCTTGATTGTTTCTGTAAATATTGATCTCTTGATATTTACGTCCCAAGCCCAGTCCTCCAGTTTTTCATCCACCACTACCTCCTAAATGTGATTCGGGTGCCAGTCTGATTGTTGTTGTTGGCCTAAGTCTTTGATTTTTTTACTTTGATTCTTCAAGCTCCTTCAGTTGCTACTGATTTTAGGTAACTCTAAGGACTACGACTTGTAAATGCTTCTTGGACAAATATCAAATCTGCACGTGAGCTTTCTCTGTCAATCCTAGTGTAGTACAGAATGTCTACTATGGCATAAAACTTTTCTTTAACATTACTTCTAAAGATTTTCTCATATAACTGTGGTTTCAGTAGTAATGTCTTAATGTACTTTTATCTTGATTTGCTGTGTATTGTCTGTGCTAAAATGTACTATGTGTTCACACTGTACATTTCTGACACTTAGAAAGCAAATTGAAAAGTACTTGTGGGGTCATCCCCTATTAGCTGCAATCAGCCTATTCACTTTGATGGCAGAACTTTCTGGAAAGTACAATTCTGTAAACCAAGAGTTAATGTGGTGTGCAAGCCTGAAGCAAGGGTGGTTATCTGGGGAACTAGGCTGTGGCCAGAGGGTATAAAAGTAGGTGAGATTTTAAGGTTGTAGTTCTACTCTGCTGAGTTGTTCAGTTGTGCATCCAACTAGTAAAGCCCTGAGCTAAGGTCCAGAAACAGTTTCCATGCCTCTTTGCTCCAAACTTAAGAAAGCACAAGCAGTCCAGAAACATTTAGGAAGTGAGAAGACCCACCAGCACCAGGATTTGAGTCCTCTATAGTGGAAGTACAAGAGAAAAAAAAAGTAATTAGAGACAAATTCTCACAGTCAGTTGATGGCTAGCAGCCTCTGGTCTAGTCTTGAAGAAGTTTCCAAATTGCTTGGGACACGAAAGTAAGTTCCTACATAGAATAAAATAATTAAAAGTCAGCATTCTAAATTTGGTGCCACCCCTGTTACAGGCTTCCTTAAGGGACTGTAAAGTGTTTTCTGAAAGGCTTATTTTTAAGTATAACAACTGGCGTGGAGTAAAGAAACTGTTTTTACTGCTAATGCTTTGCCCCCTGTCTGTTATTCTGCTTATAACATTAAGGACCTCTCGACCACCATCATCCCAGGAATGCTTATGAAAGACATTTATAAGATCTAATTAAAATTCTAAGTCTTTGTAGAAAAACAAACTTATAGTAGTTACCCAGAAGATACAAATTAACTAGTAATAGCGTATAAATGGATAAATAAATAATAATTTCAGAATCATGCAATACACCTTGGTTATTACTGTTCTCAGTCTGTTCAATGGCCGTGCCATTAGAAGCAGTTTTGGCTCAGACCAATACCAGATGGTTTTTCAACTTTTGCTTTCATCTTCCGCCGTAGTCTAGCAGTCCCGGTTTACCTTGTTGACCAAAATATATTCTTTTTCTGGATCTTATTTCTGTGTTTTAATATTGACTTCTGTGTTTGATCCTGGCCTTGGCCAAATATGGATTATTGCAAAATGTTATAAATGACATGATGCTCCCGCCATGCCATTAGCAAATTGGCCAACGATGGAGATGAAGTGTGCCCCCAGAGGGCTCCCACTAATTGCAAGTAGGTAAGCTTCATGAAGCTAAATTAGTTATGTTTCTAGCAGGTATTCAATTGCCTAGTATAAATTCTTGCAGTTCCCTCATTCAAACATACTATCAATCCTTAGAAAGAACGAACTGGGCCTGTAAATACAATATCAAGTGGCAAACTTGAATAAAGGGCTTTACACATCGCGCCAATCCCAGTATGTTCACTAGTCCATTCCCTGTCAACCATTGCTCTAGAGTACCTCATTTGAATTCTTTTTATGTAACCTTGTCCCTACTTTGTACAATGGCGATGAGATGTTATCTACGAGGTACTCAAAACGCTCACCTAGGGAGCCAATGCTGATATATGGGATGGAGGCTGGGTGAAATGACGCCTTATGAGGATTTTTAGGAGGGCCCCATGAAAAATGGTAAGCTTGTTATCATGGTATCATTAGATATTGTTTTTTGTTACATTGTTAGGCTCCCCAATCTGCACCCTCCTCTGACAGTGTTCTCTACAACGTTGTATTATAAGTTGTTCAGTAGGTCTTCATAAAGTTTCTCATAGGTTTATTTGGTCCTGTAAAAATTATCATTTAACCTGTCTTAGATATAGAATTTGTCCATCAGAACCTTTGCACCCCCCTTGTCGGCTTATTTTTTCTAACAAAAATATCAGATGTTACCTTTACAAGTAGTTTTAATGCTTGTCATTGCGCTCCAAGTTAAGTATTATACATTTTTCATTGTATTCAACGTACTTTATTGTACTGCAAGGAGCGATCTCTTTCCAATTGAGTAATTTGAGGCATATATCTATGCTTGTACTCTATCCTTGATATGGTAGGAAGTCTGTGCTTTTAGTGTATTAAATTTTCTATACCAGCTGAGAAACAATACCTTCAATATCTAACTATCCACTCGCTTCTTGTTGTAATTCATACAGAGATTTATAACACTAACTTGTTCACAAAAAGGCTTGTCTAATATACTCCATTAAATAGTCTGCAAATTGTTCAGTTTTATTATTAACTATTCTGTCTGTTGTTTCCTCATTATACAAATGTTTTTTTTGCAGTATTAATCTAACAAATTTATTGAGAATCAAGGCAATTGTATAGAACAAGTCAAAATCAGATGTATGGTACAATATAAATTTAACCGCTCGTTCAAATTTGTCACATTTGTTGTGCAGTCAATACGGTAGGATTCAAGAACACCCACCTGGACATTTATCTATTATTTCTTCTTGCTGTAAGTCCGATTCGGTGTCCGTGGCATTTTATATTACATATTCTTTTCCTCCGTGACTCTCTTGTTTGACCATCCCGTTTTTTGAAGGGTTAATATTTGACGTAGAATGCTGCGCTGATTCCTCATCCTCTGTTCACACCGTGTCTGAATCTGTCATTGTACCATATACTGTCCAACATCTGAGAAACATACTGAACTTTGTGTCTCTTTTGCGCCATCAGTTTTTTGCGTATAGTATCTTGGTGTATTAAAACTTAGTCTCTCCTGAGGCCAGTCGTGTAAAACCTAAGACTCTATTGTTTTTCTAGCCTCAGTATCCCCCTAATAGTATATTCTTCTTTGTTTTCCATAATTGATTTTTTCTCAAAGTTTGTTTATATTACTTTGATCTATATGTCAGATCTCATATTCCTTATCATTTTTGGTAAGTTCTCTACTACAATTTTAATTTCCAGTGTTGTTACTTGTGTTCCATTTCCAAATTAATTTAATCTGCTTCATAATGAACTAAAAGATCAATAAGTGCCAGGGAACAATCTGTGATGATATAATTCCACCTATGTAAGAAATCTTCTGTGTCATTAAAAGAGGGAAACTTTTTATGCTATCCTAAGGGCTAATTTTCCTTTCCCATATGTTTTTAATGTTTGGTGATCCCGACCAAACACAAGACATTAGAGTAGAGAGTCTTATTAAGCTCATTTGACTTTGATTTTTCTTCAAAAACTCTTCAAAGGTCTGTTTAAGTTACTTTATTGTCATTGCATCACGAGTTAACTCCTGGCATCAAACTCCTGGGCCAATTTAAGCCAACGTTCAGACGACATAGCGACTGGTTCACATTTAAATTGAGTTTACAATGAGAAAATCCAAATGGGGAAATGGCTATATCATGTGTGTATACCGCTGCTGAATTATAATTATATTGATACAAAGCGAATGACAAATTCCATAATATATCAGTCCATGTTACGGTATGCCTCTAAAGTGGAGTCCCATGCGAGCTTCAATGCTATATAGTGCACAAACCACAAAGGAAAATCGGGCTTACCTTTAGCTCTTCTGGCTGTCCGTGATGTAAAGTCTTTCGCTAATGTTCATTCAGTCAGGCCAGGACGAACTGCAGACTCACAGTGCTAGCAAACGCTCACGTCCGAGCGTGTAAACACCTCTGCCTTCGCTCAGCTTATGCGCTTGCTCGGCAATAAAACTCCAAAGTCCGGCTCGTCCTCTCTTGTGAATGTAAAATATGACTTTATATTGCATTAAAGAGATTAGCAGGCCGCGGTAACCCCACGAAAAGTGAGAAGGCTTGACTACAGTCGAGCGTGTTTTCAGGCTACGCTAGCCCTTGTTCACGGCTAATAAAAAAGTGAAACATACACTGTTTAAAAGCATGTTAAAACCAATCAGCTTCCTTCAATGGTACGTGACACCATCATGACGTCACATCCAATAGCTAGGCAGTATATACGGATACATGGCAAATAGATACACATTACTATACATATATATCAATGTATCAAGAATAAATCACTCCTGTAATTTAATCCACAAGGTGCCCTGGTGTTCAATTTTAGTATCCAGTAAGCTTCCCTTTGCCTAAGCTTTCCAATCCAATTGCCTCCCCGGTAAGGTTTCTGTACAGCTTCTATAGCATAAAATTTAAAATTTGTTATATCTCCATGATGATTTTGGATAAAATGTTTTGCGGCTCCTGAGACTTGACCTATGCATTTTTTATTACTACTCAGATGTTCACTAATTCTTATTTTTAATTTACGTATAGTACTGCCGACATATTTCATTTTACATGCTGTACATTCAATAACATAAATAACATGATGACTATCGCAGTTGAGGAATTGTTGAATAGTGTAACAATTTGATTCATTAATGTCACTAAAGGACTTTGTTTTTTTACCCATTTACACATATTACAGCGTATTCCACCACATGCGAAAAAGCTGTTATCAGCCCTCTCACTTATCGTGGTGTTACCGCTGCTGTAATCTCTTAATGCAATAAAGTATATTCATTCACAAGAGCAGGAGTGCCGGACTTTGGGAGTTTTTTGCCGAGCAAGCCGCTCAGCTGAGCGAAGGCAGGTGATTACACCGGACGTGAGCGTAATACTGCATTAGCTATTGCTGCCAATCTGTAACTATTTGGGGACAATATAACTTGGGAACCTAATGCAGCAACATCAACATTTCCTTGTGGTGTTAACGGGTGGAAACCAAGGGATCCTTTAGACTACCTAGTCCAGCCTACATCAAACAGATTGTGGCAAAAAGAGTCCACATAGTATGTGACCATAACAATGCTGTATTGGAACTAATACTTTATAAGTCATATTGACATGCATACAATGTGAAAAAATTTAAATATAAAGAATTAGTAACAGCAGTTGTCAGTAATGTTGTATCATGAATAAGTTCACAGAATAGTGTCATATTTTTTCTAGTGATCTTCATCTAAAAGGTATGATACCTTAACAACAATCTTGGCTCACTGTGACTGCACAGGTTCCCCATATTTATTTTGCTTTATTTTATCAATCCAAATCAAGTTTATTATGGCTACAAAAGCTGGTAATGGGCCTAAAGCCATTAATGCCTATAAGGGGTATTCTCACCATGCTGTTTCACTAGCCCACTCTTCACAGCCAGATTCACTTCCTGGTTAGGCTGAGGGTGGTTCTACAGTAGTGATTGGCATATCAGCTCTGCTATTTGGAGCTGACTCTGTTAGAGGGACATTGTTAACACAATGTTTTAAACAGTAAGGCAGAAGGTTATGTAGCCCTAAAGGATTAACGTTTGTCAATAACATAGATAAATAAGCTCCTGTGCTGGTGATAACAAACAATAGGGAGTGATGTCACTAAAAAAATAACAAAAATGCTGGAGCAATGACACTAGGTTGGTAACCTAGAGTAGCTTGTGTACACAAGCAGGATATTAGATCACCTCTAGCTCTGAAATCAAATCCCCCCAAGTCCACTGTTCCTACATACTGAAATAACAATGATATATTCATCTATAGGTTTGTGAAATTAGCGGCACTGCGGATAGTTTTTGCTTGTAATTTTGATGCAGCTGTGGAACCACTTCTAAAATGAAAGACTTTATTGGCACCACTACAGAGGTAATTAAGATCTCATACATTTTAATGTATCAAGTTGTTTGCAATATATAGAAAACATTTTATGATGTTATGATGTTAAACATTTATTCAAGTTCAGGTTTATCACCAAAAACATAGTCAAGTAATGTCACATCCCTGAGATATTTTTGCTACAATAAATGTGATCATTATAACATCATCAATGAGACAGCAGAGTCAGCTTTAACTATCCTGTTAAACCCAGAAAAGCAGTTAGACAGCCCTTATTGATATGAAAGCATATAACGGAGAAGTGGTGATGTTTATATGACTGTAGCAGACATTTTAATCAATTTAAATATAAAAGAATTATATGACAATTTGATTTTATATTCCTACTAAGGATTATCCCCAGAAGCCCACAGGCAAGCATTATGTTATCAGTTTTACTGCTCATACTTTTTCCAATGAGCAATTCACAACTTTTTTCTCTCATGTATATTACCCTTTTAGACTCCTTCGCCTGACCTTAGGATAGATCCAGAAAGACAAATTTTATTTAGTTCACCCATGGTGCATTCACTGTAGGCAAAATGCATTTTAGACAAGCAAAACATATGGCTGTCAAGGGGATCAACTGCAGTTCCTGCCAACATAGTGAAGACTAAAACAATACTATCAATCAAATGAGGTAAAATCGTGGTGTCTGGCTACACCTTATCTATAGCTAAAATACATAGGGCAAAAAAAAACCTTTTTATATATAATCTAGGAACATAGTTTGAAAGGATAAAAGAAGAAAAGTGCTGCAATGTTGTTCCAGAGAAAGACAAAAACTTTTAAGAGCCAAAAGCTAATTTTCCTCATCTTAAAAAAAGAATTCCCTTTTCTGAAACAGAATAAATCTCTGCATCAATAACCCATGTCCACAAATCTAGTAGTCATAACTTGTAATATTGTTACTGACACCTTGTCTCGAAAAGGGAGCTGCTGCAATGTTTATTGTATGCTACGTATACTGCAGTGCCCATTTAATAGAATAGAAATCACTAATTGGCAACTTAGTGCTCTTGCTCCACAGCCCTACCTTCTTCATGTGTTAAGCTCAAGGCCTGCAGGCTTGCCATGTCATTTATGTAGCCTACACGAATTTAGACACAGCAATCAGGGATGGACAAGGTACAGACACATAAGGAACTGCTCTCCACTTTCCATGGAGATCACAGCTAGCACTTAGCAAAAGTGGCAACACTAACAGAGGGATTGAATGCAAACTTTGATTCAAAAATCCAGCACATGCCAGTACACTGCTCTGTTAAGCAACTCATAGGTGGTGGCACAGCTCTGACAGCAATACTTAGGCCCCTTACCCACCGTGCAAGGGTCCTGCACTGTTATTTCTAGATTTGTTTCTGCTCTGTCATAGGAACAGAAAGCCAAAAATTACCATGGTTCCAGATTTGTCACTTAACAGTCATCTATGGCGCCCAATTGACCCAACTGACTATAATGGATGTCTATTGGGTTTCTGTGATGGTATCCATCATTTGGTGAAGGGCTCTTAAGAGATCCTCCAATGCAGATGGGAATTGGGCCGAAGCTAATGGTGAGCGCTCACGACAAGAAAAGTGTACGAACTGCAATATCCTAAAACCCACCAAAATGTTAAAATATATTTAACATTAAAACATGATTTAAGCAATAGGTAATTTTCTAATTATAGATTTGGCAACAAAATAGTTAACATCCTAGATTCAAAAATGTAATAAATATTTTCAATATTTCTTGTAATTAATAGGCAAAGCAGTTCATGTAAGGTTTAGGAAGGAAGTCACCGAGATTAATGTTTATTTCATTTGTATTCTGCCAAGAGATTGGCCTTTATCTCAAGTACTTGTCCGCATTCTATAATTTCTTTTATTTATACCCTTCTTGAAGACATGTTCAGCAGTATTCAGCTGGCATAGTGTGACTTTTGTGCATCCTTAGCTATAAAATATTTTGATTAATCATTTCACCTTTCAACTTGAGAATCATAAGACTATTTATATATAACAAACACATATTTTCCGCAAGAGATGACAGCCCTTCTTGTTGAACCGCTTTATGGAATGTTAAGAGTTCCAAAAGAAATATTACAATCTGTCTTCAGACACTGACTGTCACCAGTGTCAAAAGTTTATGGATTGAAGTTAACGTTCATTTTGGAAAATTATTCAGGCCTAAAACAAAGCATTTTAGACTGCAATCGAAACTGTTGAATGCAAACATAAAACAGTTTATTTGTGGATGATATAGAGAGTATTATAGATCAAATTGTATAAAAATGTAAAAAAAATTAAAAGTTTTGGAGTGAATAATGGTAGATTATAAATGTCATATGCACGATAAAATGTGAATTACAGTAGTAGTAAAAGACTGAAAATGGCCAATGAGTCAGCTGCAAAATGAACAGGAAACAGTAATTGATTTCTGCTTTAGAATTATTGTATAATTGCTTTAAAAAACTCATATACAAATACTCTGTTAATGTAGGCAGTGTCTAAAAACCTAATAGTCAGAGCTAAGATCAGCATGTCCATGCATCAAAGCGATAGCTCAATTTCAATGGACACAATACGTGCATATTTTTTCCTAAGATGGTTCTGCAGGTGTATGTAACACTTGCTTCCTCACTCCCCTTTAGATTATAGTTTATTTCTGTCATTTTTAGCAGAAGGACACCCAGTGATCAGCTTATGATCAAATGATCCTCATAACTGCTGTTACAGTATCTCACAAATGTGAGTACACTCCTCATATTTTTGCAAATTTTGTGTTATATCTTTTCATGGGAAAATACTGAAGATATGACATTTGATACAGTGTAAAGTAGTCAATGTACAGCTGTATATGTGTAAGTGTGATGTGCCTGCAAAATAACTGAACATACAGCCATCAATGTCTAAACCACAGGCAAAAAAAGTGAGTACACCCCTAAGTAAAAATGGACAAATTCTGCCCAATTTGCAATTTTTCATCCACAATGTCTTGTGACTCATTAGTATTATAAAATCTCAGGTGTGAATGTGTAGCAGGTGTTTTAAATTTTATGTAATCGCTATCACACTCTCTCATATTGGTCACTGGCAATTAAACACAGCAACCCATGGCGAAAAACTCTCTGAGCATCTGAAAAAGAGAATTGTTGCTCTACATAAAGATGGCCTAGGCTATAAGAAGATTGCCAACACCTTTAAACTGAGCTGCAGCATGGTGGCCAAGACCAGACAGTTGTTTAAAAAATCAGGTTCCACTCAAAACAGGCTTTGCTATGGTTGACCAAGAAGTTGAGTCCATGTGCTCAGTGTCATATCCAGGGATTGTCTTTTCAAAACAGATGTATGAGTGCTTCAAGCATTGCTACAAGAGATGGGCGAATCGATTCTAACGAAGTGGAATTCGTTTAGAATTTCAGGAAAACTTCAGTTCGGAACGAAGTCGAACTTTGGGGTATTTCGCGTGAACGAAGTGTGCTTTTGATTGATAAAATGGCTGCGAGCACATGGCGTTACATGGGGCAAAGAACTCTGGGAGGAAGAAGGGCATAGCTTACATAACATGTGCAGAGATGAAGCCAATCAGAGACCGGAGGGATTCTGTGACGTCACCGCACTATATAATTCCGGGCGCGACGCTGGGAGCTCATACCGCTCTCACTGTACTGATTAGGGAAGGTGCTGCCACGGCTGCTAATGATATCTCTTACTAAAGAACTCATTCTCATACAGCGATTTTTGGGGGGTGTCACAGCTTGTCTCAGAGACTGCTTCTCTTAACGTTCTATTTCTGATTTTGTGGGGTATTGGATCTGAAGTCCAGTGTGCGTCCAGTGCAGCTGCATATACATTTTAATGCTCACAGCACATTGAATATCCAAGGGTGATCTAAGCCTGTTCCTGTTGTATTTAATTAAAGAAACAGCATTTTTACAATACAAATACCACTTCATTTTTGGCTGCTCAATTCTTTTGCGCAATTTACATCCAGGGTTAATTAAGCGTTGTTTCTGCTGCTGTGGTGACTAAAATAAACCGTCCTTTTTCACCGGCAAAAAAGACATTTTGCCTGTAGCATAATTCACAACCGAAGGTTAATTACAAGTTTTTCTCTGGTTGTGTAGCGTAAAATACACGCCATTGTAACACGTGCATATTTTTTCCCAAAAGGGTTCTCCCAGGTGTATGTAACACTTGCTTCCTCCCCCCCCTTTGGGGATTTATTTTAAATTTCTTTTCATTTTTGGGCGGGAAGGACACCCAGTGGATCACTTTTGATCAAATGATTCCTCAAAACGGGGCTTTTTTTTTAACCCCGTATCTCAAAATTTGGGGAGTAAAACTCCTCTTTAATTTTTGAAAATTTTTTGTGTTAAAAATTTTTTCCAAGGGGAAAAAAATGAAGTTATGCCCATTTGATACAGTTTTAAAGTGGGTAAAAGTACGTTTGAAATATGGGTAATGTGATGGGCCTCCCAAAAAAAAATAACATACAGCCATCTTGGGTCAAAACCCAAATGGCAAAAACGTGAGTAAAACCCCCTAATAAAAAATGGACAAATTCGCCCCAATTTGAATTTTTCATCCACAATGTCTTTTGACTCTTTTGTATTAAAAAAATCTCAGGTGGAATGTGTAGCGGGTTTTTTTTTAAAATTTTTATGTAATGCTATCACACTCTTTTCATTTTGGTCACGGCAATTAAAACAGAAAACCCATGGCGAAAAACTCTCTGGGCATCTGAAAAAGAAAAGGGTTGCTTACATAAAGAGGGCCCTAGGCTAAAAGGAAATTCCCCAACCACACCTTAAAACTGGGGCTGCAGCATGGGGGCCCAAGACCAGAAAAATTTTGTTTAAAAAATCGGGTTTCCCACTCAAAACGGGCTTTGCAAAGGGGTTGCCAAAAGAATTTTGAGCCCATGTTTCAGGGTCCAATACCCAAGGGTTTGGGTCTTTTTAAAACAGAGGGTAATATTTTTCCCAAGAAATTGCTAAAAAGAAAAGGGCAAAACCGATTCAAAAACGAAGGGGGGGAATTCTTTTTAGAATTTCGGGAAAAATTTTCAGTTGGGAACAAAAGTCGAACATTTGGGGTTTTTTCGGGGTAAAAAAGGGGGTGTTTTTTTGATTGATAAAATGGCTGCGAGCACTTTGGGTTTTACGGGGGCAAAGAACTCTGGGAGGAAAGAAGGCATAGCTTTCATAACAATTTTTTTTTGCGCAATTTCATCCAGGGGGTTAAATTTAAACGTTGTTCTGGGCTGTGGGGGAATAAAATAAAAGTCTTTTTCACCCGGGAAAAAAAAAACATTTTTCCTGAAAACATTTAAATTTAAAACCCAAAAGGGAAAATTCAATTTTTTTTTTCTGGTTTTGTAGCGAAAAATAAAACGGGCCCTTGTAACGCTAATAGTTCCCGGGGCTAAATCAGCATGTTTCCTTGCTTAAAAGCGATAGCTCAATTTCAAAAGGGCACAATACGGGCATATTTTTTCCCTTTAAAATGGGTTTTTGAGGTTTTTTGTAAAACTTTGTTCCTCACCCCCTTTAAAAATTTTAGTTTTATTTCTGTCATTTTTAAACGGGAAGGGGAAAAACAGTGGGCAGCTTAATCAAATGATCCTCATAACTGCTGTTACAGTATCTTTACAAATGTTTTGGGACAATCCCCATATTTTTCAAAATTTTTTTTGTTAATCTTTTTATGGGAAAAAATGAAGATATGGGCATTTGTTCAGTGTTAAAATATCAATGTACAGCTTTATTGTGTAAGTTTTGATGGGGCCTGCAAATAACCCGAAAAATACAGCCAAACAAAGTCTTAAAAACCCCTGGCAAAAAAAAATGAGTACACCCCTAAGTTAAAAAAAGGACAAATTCTGCCCAAAATTTTCAATTTTTCCCTCCACAATGTCTTTTTGACTCATTTGTATTTTAAAATCTCAGGTGTGAAAAGTGTAAACAAAGGGGTTTTTTAAATTTTAAAAAAAATCGCTATCACACTCTCTCAAAATTGGTTTTCCTTCAATTAAACACAGAAAACCCCTGGGGGAAAAAAAAATCTCTGAGGGATCTGAAAAAGGAATTGGTTTTTCAAATAAAGGGTGGGGCCCAGGGTTTTAAAAAGATTGCCCCAAAACCCCTTTAAAACTGAAAATGCAAAATTTGGGGCCAAAGGGGCCAGACAGTTGTTTTAAAAAAAACAGGTTCCACTCAAAACGGGCTTTTTTTAGGGTTGACCAAGAATTGGTCCATGTGTCAGTGTAAAATTTCCAGGGATTGTCTTTTCAAAAACAGATGTTGATGCTTCAAGCATTGCAAAGAGATGGGCGAATGTTTCTCGAAGGGGAAATTCTTTTAAAATTTCGGGAAAAACTTCAGTTGGAACAAAGTCGAACTTTGGGGGTATTTGCGTGAACGAAGTGTGCTTTTGATTGAAAAAGGGCTCCCACATGGCGTTACAGGGGGCAAAAAAACTTGGGAGAAGAAGGGCATAGCTTACAAAACTTGTGAAAAGGATAAGCCAATCGGAGACGGGGGGATTCTGTGACGTCACCCCACTATATAATTCCGGCGCGACGGGGAGCTCATACCCGCTCTCACTTACTGTTTAGGAAGGTGCTCCCAGGGTGCTAAATATCTCTTACTAAGAACTCATTTCATCAGCGTTTTTTTTGGGGGGGTGTAAAAGCTTTTAAAGGGATGCTTTCTTAACGTTCTATTTTGATTTTGGGGTATTGGTTCAAAGCCCAGTGTGCGCCCGTGCAGCTGATTAATTTTAATGCTACAGCCATGTTTACCCAAGGGTGTTTAAAAGCCTGCCCTGTTGATTTATTTAAAGAAACGGGCTTTTTTTCAATACAAATACCACCTTTTTTTTTCCCCTGCCAATTTTTTGCGCATTTAATCCGGGGTTAATTAAGGTTGTTCTGCTGCGTGGTGACTAAAATAAACCTCTTTTTTCCCCGGGAAAAAAAGACATTTTCCGTAGATAATTCAAACCGAAGGTTTAATTACAAGTTTTTTTTGGGTTGTGTAGGTTTTAAAATACCCCCATTGAAACACGCTACAAGTGGTATTTTTTGGCCCTGCTAAAATTCTTTTGCGCAATTTACATCCAGGGAAAATTTAAGCGTTGTTCTGCTGTGTGGTGACTAAAAGAAACCGTCTTTTTCACCGGAAAAAAAAAAACATTTTCCTGTAGCAAATTTCTAACGAAGGTTAATTACAAGTTTTTTCTTGCTGTGTAGGGGTAAAATCATCCCATTGTAACAACTACAAAGTGGTAGTTTTTAGACTCAATATTTTGCGCAATTTCATCCAGGGGTTAATTACTTTTTTCTGCTGCTTGTGGTATAAAAAAAACCCGTCTTTTTCCCCGGAAAAAAAAAAACTTTTTTCCTGTAGATAATTCAAAACCCGAAGGTTAATTACAATTTTTTTCTTGGTTGGTTTTACGTAAAATACAGCCTTTTGTAACACGTAAAAAGCGGGTTTTTTTGGCTGCTCAATTCTTTGCGCAATTTACATCCAGGGGTTTTTTTAAGGGGTTGTTCGGTGCTGTGGTGATAAAAGAAATCGCTTTTTTCCCCGGGGCAAAAAAGACTTTTTTCCCTGTGCATAATTCACAACCGAAGGTTAAAATTAAAAGTTTTTCTCTTGCTGTTAGGTAAAATACTGCCATTGTAACCGCTACAAAGGGGGGTTTTTTTTGGGGTGTCAATTTTTTTTGCAAATTTACCCCAGGGGTTAATTAGCATTGTTCTGCGGGCTGTGGTACAAAAAAGAAATCGCTTTTTCCCCGGCAAAAAAGAAATTTTTCCTGTAGCATAATTCAAAACCAAGGTTTTTACAAGTTTTTTTTTTGTTGTGTAACGTAAAATAACGCCATTGTAATCGCTCAAAGGGGTATTTTCTGGCTGTTAATTTTTTGCGAAATTTTTTACACCCACGGGTTAATTTAAGGGTTTTTGTGCGTTGGTGACTAAAAAAAAATCGTTTTTTTCCCCGGGCCCAAAAAAAAAGACTTTTTTCCCTGTGATAATTCATAACCAAAGGGTTTAAATTTAAATTTTTCTTTGGTGTGTCCGTAAATACACACCATAGTAACACGCTATAAAGCTGGTAGTTTTGGGTTGCCAATTCTTTTGCGCAATTTACATAAGGGTTAATAAGTTTTTTCTGCATTGTATTAGTAAAGAAACGTTCTTTTCCCCGTAAAAGAAGCAATTTTCCCTGTAGATAATTCATATCCGAAGGTTAATTAAGCGTTTGTGCTTTTTACTTTCAAAAAATACAACAATATTTTTTTTTTAAAACGACACATACAAGTAAATTTTTTCCTGGCCTTTGTGGAGCGAATTTTTATCCAAGGGTTACCCAAGTTGTTATGGGTTGATTTGGATCAAATACGGGTGTGTATTTTTCTATACAGATTTTCTTCCCTCAAACAGTTCTGTACATTTTAGAATAACAGTATGTCAGACAGAGAGGTGGCAGACTCTTCACCTCGGGGGGCAGAGCACAAACATTCCCCGGAGCAGGCCCGGTCGCAGCACAGAAGGGGAGTCGCGAGGGGCACTCGGGGAGGCCACAACTCCCCCTGTATTTAGCGGCCGTGTGTTGTTCAGAAAACCCCAATGGTTTTTGATTTGGGTTTACTGGTTTCCCTTCCTCCCCAAAGACATCTGACAACCCCAGAAGGTCGGGGGGAATCAGACACAAAACCCCTTGTTTGGGATGGCCGGGAGTGGGTCAGCGGCCCCCACCGTCCTCAACCCCCTTGTCCCATCCGGCTCCCCCCCAGAGATCTACTATTGGTTGGGTAGCGCCACAATAGCAAGGGATGAACCCAAATTTTAGGAGGGCAGTCAGCACTACTTGGGAGCGAAGAAATGGGGCCAATTTTTCCCTCTTCTTGCAGAAGGGGGCAAAGTATAGGTCCATTTTCCCGCCGCTGCGCAAACAAAAGCAGCAGCAGCGCCCAGGGCACGATGCCCCTTTCAGCCCGTCAAGACTCCACCCCCCTCTGCAGAAGGGTTTTGGTTTTTCTTTGACATCATCTCCCGGGCCAATGTCCGCTCCCCACTCATGGCGCCAGCGTCGTTCGCGAGGCATTGCAAAGAGACAACAATTCGTACAACCATCCCAAGGTGCCCTGTCCAAGTTGTTTGGTACTGCAGTCCCTCCCCTTTTCCAAATGGTGGGGCCTGCAACGTTTTAGAGAACTAATGGTTTTGCCCAGCCCGGGTGGGGAGTTCCAAAACCGTAATTTATTTTCCAAAAGGCAGTACAGCGCTTCATAAAAATGTAGAACAGAAGGTGGGCCAGTCCTTGAGCTTATTTGTTTGTTCCAAGGTGCACGGCAGCTCGGATGTCTGGAGCTGTAACTACGGTCATGGCCAGTACATGTCCTTTACGGCCAACTGGGTGAATGTGCTTCCTGCCCAGGCACACCGACAACTAGGACAGGAGACGCCGCTTTCTCCTCCACGTTGTCAAACTGCGGCTCCTGCGCCAATGTCCGCCTCCTCCTCCTCCTCCACCACCACCACCATCTCAGCCTCCACAAGGACTGCTCCATCATACCACATGTGTAGGGCACAGTGGTGTCACGCAGTTCTACACCTGGTTTGCCTCGGTGAACGAAGTCACACAGGGGAGGAACTGCACCACGTCATGCAGCAAGAAATCGATGTGTGGCTTTCTCCGCGCCAACTGCAAATCTGAATCATGGTGACGGACAATGGGAGTAATGGTGTCCGCGCTGCACCGAGGAGGGATGTGTAAATGCACCCTGCAAGGCGCACGTGTTCAATCTGGTTGTGAAAGGTTCCTGAAGTCTTCCACCGATCTTCAGAAGATTCTGAAAATGGCCAGGAAACTGTGCATGCACTTCATCCATTCCTACAAAGCCAGGAACACCCTCCTCGAGTTGCAGTGGCAGAAATGGCCTCCCCTAACACACTCTGATATGCGATGTTTCCAACCGCTGGAATTCCAGCCTGCACATGTTGGACCGACTGTATGAACAGAGAAAGGCCATTAACGATTTTTTGATGATCCAGGCGGACAGGAGTACTCCCCTGTGTAACTTTGATGTCCGCCAGTGGCAGCTCATGCGTGACACCTGCCGTTTGTTGAGACCATTCGAGGAGGCGACGTTATTTGTCAGTCGCCAGGACTACAGGATGAATAACGTCATTCCACTGCTTCATGTCCTGGAACAGATGCTGAAAAATCTGTCTGGGCAGGGACTGGAGACGTGGCGACTACATCTCGTGGCCACATAAGTCCGGTGGGGACTGAAATGGAGGTGGAGGAGGAGGACATTGGAGCAGAGCATTGTCTGGTGAAATGAGTGGATTTTATACCCAGGGTGACAAGAGAGGAGGAGCAGGAGCAGCTGGAGGAGGTAGATGGAGATGAGGAAGACGAGGCATATGACCTGAAAGCACCGTGGCAGTATACAGTGGAGATGGAGGCAGGGATCCCCTCGGAGTCACTTGTGCAGATGGCCAGCAGCATGCTGATTTTCCTGGCTAGTGCCCGAATAGTCCCCACCGGCAAGGGATGACTTCTGGCTTTTCCACCCCATTTGGCCCTCCTACCCTCCCAAAAAGGGAGCCTTTTTCCCAGCTATTGAGGGGGGAGGGCAAATCAAATACTATAGGGAAATCCTCCCTAGTTGTTGGCCCTGCGTTGTGCGGGGATCGTCCCCCCTCTGACGGTTTTTGACCGGGGGGGTTTTTCAGCGCTCAGTAATATGCTGCGGCTGCTGGGGGGGGAAGGTGGGGGGGGTAGGGAGCGTACCCCGCTCCATCGAGCAACCTAAAATATGAAGTCCCCTGGATGGGGCAGCTTCCTTTACCCCTTTTGTGGGGGGCAGTCGCCAGCCCCGCAGGGAGGGGCCCGGGGCGACCCTGAACCAAAAGGTGGTGGCCCACTGGACAGACTCTGCCCCCCCAGTTAGGAAAATCGCTGGCCCATGGGCCCGCCAAAATGGGGTGTGTGGCCGAAATTGCAGAGTTTGCCCCGGGGAGAGAAGCTTTCCCCGGCCCAAGGGGGGCCAAAATAGTTTTTGGCCCCTAGAGCGGGGGGTTCAGGGGCCCGGGGGGGGCCCTTTGTTACCCAAAAGGGGACCCGCTTGTCCCCGGGAAATGTGGAATGAATTTTAACCCATGTCAAGTGAAACAGGGTCGATCGGCCCGGATTTCTACACACCCAATGCCTTAGGGGGTCAGACTACATTTGCCATGAGCCCCACCCAAAATGTGAGAAGGAGTCTGGGGTTTAAAATTCCCCGCCTCAGCCATATTCTGTTTCTTTAAAAAACCTGATGCCAACATCTGCTGGGCGTTTCTCCCATTGCCATCAAAAAAACTTTTCCAGGGGCTGGGATTTGCCAAACCCCCTCCACATCGGTCATTGTGCCACTTTTAAAGACCCCATGTGCTGCTGCTTTGGGTTTCCCCTGGAATCCACACTGTGGGCATTGTGGGCCCCCCCCCTTTACCTCATTGCTGTTGTTCTGCCGCCGTTTTCCTCCACTCTCGGGCATTGTGGCCCCTTGTGGCCCTTCTCCCGTTTTTGCCACCTCCAGAATGTCAAAAGTGCCCCTGTCTGGGCCTCTTTCTGCCCGCCCGTCACCTTCCCCTTTTCTTTTATTGTGCCCCTCTTGGGGCCCACTACCTTTTTTCCCCCTCCCGAAGTCATTGTGCCAAAGGGCTGACCTCTTGGGTATGCTTTCCGTGACCCCCACAATGTGTCATTGTGCCAATCTGTGGCCCACTCCTGTTTTTGGGCACCTCCAGAAATTTTCTTATGCCCCTGTCTGACCCCCCTATGCTGCTGCCCGGTTTACCTCCACTCTCTGGCATTGTGCACTCTGTGGCCTACTACGGTTTTTGCCACCCCCAGAATTTTCATTGTGCCCCTGTCTGACCCCATGCTGCTTTCCCGTAACCCCCACTCTTGTCATTGTGCCCCTTTGGCCCACTCCCGTTTTTTTCCCCTCCAGAATGTCATTGTGCCACTGTTGACCCCATGCTGCTTTCCCGTTTTACCCCCAAATTCTTATTGTGCCACTCTGTTGGGGCCCCCAAATCCAAATTTTTGCCACCCCCGAATGTATTTTTGCATATTTTGCCTCATGCTGCTGCTGCCGTGACCTCCCAAAAATGTGTCATTGTTCCCCTGGGCCTATTTCTTTTTTGCCACCTCCCAAATTTCATTGTGCCCCCTGTTTTGACCTCATGCTGCTGCTAACCCTGACCTCCCACTGTGTATTGTGCCACTTTTGTGGCCTACTCCTGTTTTTGCCACCCAGAATGCCCCTTGTGCCACTGTCTTTACCTCATGCCCGCTGCCGCCGTACCTCCACCCCTCTTTTCATTGTGCCCCTCGTGGGCCCACTCCAGTTTTTGTACCCCCAGAAACCCCCTTGTGCCCCTGTTGACCCTTGGGTGTGCGCCGTCACCTCCACTCTCTGTCATAGCTTTTTTCGGGATAAATTAGTTTTCATGGCTGCATCCAGGAGGGAAACCTCTTCTACATATGATTACAAGGGGAAAGGCCCCAAAACATTTTCTGAAAACAAAGCAGACTAAGGCTTTGGGTTAATGGAACCATGCCCTGTGGTGCGGGTGGCCCAAGATAAAAGTATGTGGTTCAGTTGTTTTTAAAGGGGTGGGGGCAGCCAACCCCAAAGGGGGAAGTACAAAAACAAGGTTCCTTACCTACAGTCAAGCATGGAGGGGTTTTAAATGTCTTTGGGTTTTGGGGGTGATGAGCCCTGGCCGGGTGGGGGACAGCTACAGTTTATTTTAGGGAATAAAGAATTTTCCAAAACGTACTGTGACTATGAAGCAAAGAAATTTGGCTTTTCCAAATTGGGTAATGACCCCTTTTGCTTGCCCAAAAAAAATTTGGGGTTAAAAAGGTTTGGGCTGGCCAAAAAAATGTCTTCAGACCTAAAAACCCTAATTTAAACATTGTGGGGCCCTCCTCAAATAGATGGTGGAGGAGCACCCAAAGGGCTCCACTAACAGCTCCCGTGGGTGTTGTCATGGGGAAATGGAAAAGGGAAATTTCCCGTGGCATTTGTGAATGAGAGTTAAGGGTAGTGCTGGAAAATAATGATGGCCACACAAAATATTGACACTTTGGGCATAATTTTTCCATTTTTACTTAGGGGCATACTCACTTTTGTTACCAGCGTTAAAATTGATGGCTGTGTGTTGAAATGTTTTGATGACACCCGAATTTGTGCTGTACGTTGACTTCTTTACATTTTAACAGAGTCATATCTTCAGTGCTGTCCCATGAAAAGATATAATACAATATTTACAAAAATGTGAGGGATGTAGTCACTTTTGTGAGATATTGTATATCTCTATTAGGAACTATATCGGACCATAAGGAGCATTTTTCCATTCTAGAAGTCAGAATTTCTTTAAATGTACAATTTGGATTTAGTACAGCTCGTATAATAGAATAAAAAAATATTGCTTTATAATCTCTTCAAATACCATTTTACAGAACTTACAACAAAGACAGAGGCCCAAATGTATAAAAGCTGCCGTGCCATAATTCTGGCATACATTCCACAAAATCTAATTATTTATGATATCTTGTAGACAATTTCTAGACATTTGTGCGGCTCATTGAAAAAAAAGGGCGTAGCCTTGACAAGGGCGTGGCTTTGTGAAAGGGAGCATGGCTTCATATGCGGCAAAAATAAATAATAAATATGGGCACAATTAGTTGCATACATTAAGCCAACTTAAAAATGGTGTCAAATTAGACTAGATAGTTTTAGCCTGCGCCAGATTTATGAACACTATGATAAATGTGGCACATTTTAAGTCTATCTACTCTAACTCAAAACTGTCTTAGAATTAGATACTTGTGATATGAAATAAGCAATATTTGGAGATGGCATCTTAGTTTATTAATTTATTACCACAGTTGTTAATTTTGTTTCCATTGATTTAGCCATATATGGGTTTTTTTTATGAGACATAACATATTTTTGGCAATGACATTTAAATTTTTTTAATCCCACCTTTTGAGAGTCATAACTTTCATAACTTTCTTTCCATCACCATAGTTGTATGAGGACTTGCTTTATGCAGGAGAAGCTGTGTTTTTACTGTACAATTAAATGTACTATATAATGTGTTAGGAATTATACCATGTGGTTTAAGTTACATGATAACCATGTTCTGTAGGTCAGCACAATTCCAGCCATACCAAAGTTTTTGTTTTCATTTTATTTTACTTCTTTTTTAAAAACTTCTTCCCTGGCACGTAGAAAGAAGTGATGCACAGGGGAAATGGAAGGTTTATGGGGGCTGGGCTGTGTGCTTTAGAAGTACAAAATGGCTAGCACGTACTTCCAATACAGCAGGCGTATAGTGGCGCACACAGTACATGATGCTATGTGCTGTGTGAACATAGCCTTGCATCATCATTTTCTAAGCCCAATAATTTTTTTTTTACTTTTGGTAAGGTTAGTAGACAACAAAACCCCACAATTTTGGTGCTGTTTTTTTTTTTCAATGTCATTTTATTTGCAGGGTAAATCAGGTTATAGTTTAATTCCTTCCAGATGGACGGCCATAATAATATGGGTCTAAGTTTTTTCCTGCTTGCCATCTGAAAGCCATACCTTTTTTTTTTTTTTCACTTACATAGATGTATGAGGGCTTTTATTTTCCAGGACAAGATGTACATTTTAATGGTGTTATTCATATTACCATATGAATCGGAAACTGCAAAAAATTCTAAGTGGGGCAAAATGTGAAAAAAACGTACTTGAGCCATGTTTGTGGGTGTATTGCTTTTACGGTATTCAATCTTTGGTTAAAGATGCAACAATGCCAAACATGTATGGTTTCCGTTATGTCTTGGCACCGTAAAAAAAAATTCCAAACATCTTCTATTTTTGAAATGTGTGCCACGGCACCATTTTCTGCGGCCAATAACTTTTTTGTACTAAATTCTACGGACTTGAGTGAGGGGGAATTTTTTGTGGGCTTTTTATTGCTACCAGAGTGGAATACATGTGACTTTTTAAATTCAATTTAATCCAATTTTTATGACGTAAAATAACCAAAACAACTTGGCGCTTGGATTTATTTTTTCATCTACGGTGTTCAGCATATGGGATAGATTATATTATATTTTAATAGATCAGACTTTTTCAGATGCGGCGATACCAAATATGGGGAACTTTTTTATTATTTTATTTTTTTTATTTGTAAAATGGCAAAAGAGTGGTGATTTGAACTTTTAACATTTTTTACATTTTTTTACATTTTAAAACTTTTTTTTTTAGTTTAACTTTGAGTCCCCCTAGGGTGCTTCACCACTAAGGGGCGCAATCATTTCTACAGCATATTGTATTGTCTATACAATGCCTTAGGGTGTAAAAAGATGGCGGTTTCCCCCCGTCCTGCCTGGAGCTGGACGTAGGGACATTGTAAACATGGCAGCGATGGAAGCCTTTACAAGGCTTCCAACTGTCATGTTCAGCAATCCAGACACAGTGATCTCACCGCTGATGTCCCGATCACATAGAGGAATGGTGCGCAGCACAGTTTCTCATTCATTTTGACGCTGTGGCCATCTTTGCCGCGGTGTCTAAGGGGTTAAACAGCGCCGTGGTGTTAGCTGCAATTAGCTCACGCTGCGATCCCACTGCAAAGGCTCTTACCAGCATCAGGACGTATCCATACATCCAATGTCATTAAGGGGTTAATAGATTGTACTCTTATAGATGTAGCAATACAAATTGTTTCATTTTTTTGTCAGAGGAATGGAGCCTTCTTGTACTACACACTTAGATGCCACTGTTACTATTGACTATGCCATCTTCAGTATTATGATGTGTGGAATAGAGTTATCTCCAATTCCAGCCACTGCAGCCAGTTGTCAACTGTGTATTGCAGTTGGCACCCATTGCAGATGGTCCAGGTACAGCTGCTGTGTCCACAAACTTCCATGGACTTACCTGTCTATTTGCATTAATGCACTTTAAAAACCGATGTACAAGATCATGGGTATCAGCATTCATATAATGACTTGTTGTTGTCAACAGTAATAGGAATTAGGCCCTCCATTGCCACTCTCATTGCACATAAATGAACTGTAAGGAAAGTCTGATATAGTTAAGCACATAGCAATACAATGTGGGAATTATTGCTGCAGATTTCCTGTCTAGTCCACCACACAGCCTGCGACAGAGAACTTACTGACACTGTGTAGACAGAGTGATACAGTGGGAGACATCACCCATAGGGCTCAGCATACATTTTTTAACTGTAAACCAAAATATTACAATGTCTTCATATGCATTCAATACCACAAAAAAGGTGCCTGATGGAAGCTAGAAGATCACTCTTTTACCCTTTATTAGATGAACAGAACCCTATGATCATTCTTGGTATATATGCTGAGGAGAGATTCACAGCTTTCACATCAAACATAGGGCCATAACTTATAAGAAACACAGCCATAAAACAACAGAAGAAAGAAAGGAAAGTTTGTTAGGAGGGGAGAAAATTCCATGCTCATTATTATCAAAAGGAAAAGTGGTGCCCAACACAGCAAAGCAGATGGGTACATCAGATAAAATAACAACATGGAACAGTATGGTGGACAGTAAAAAGGACAGCATACTAAATCAGTTGTGCCGATATGCATAAGCAATGTCCCTCTCAAAACGGGCCAAACAAGAACAGGAAGAACCTTTTTGCTCTTTAGGTACCCTGTGCTACTATAAGCAACAAGTGAAATTTTGCTGCTCTTTCAAACCATATCTGTAAATCTGAGACAGGTTGGAATATCATTATGCTCCACATTGATGTGTATGGTGTGTCAATTATGTATGATGTCACCTACTCATAAATCACATCTTTTAACCAACAGTTGACATGTTGCACTGTTTTTCCATCAATTGTGATAGTATCTCCTCTGCCAATTCTATCCTTTCATGTTTTGCTCTTGTCATTGCCCTGTCAGACTAGTACATCTTTGCCTTGGCTTGTTTAAATAACAGTAGAGCTGTCCTATTATTACCTTCTATTCTTATGAAACCTACTTTGCAGATAAGCTCTCCCCCCCCACAACTTCAGCAGTAAACTGAGATTACCCTGCCATTCAGGAGTTTTTACCTCTTTACTATCACAGCAAGAAAAGAGAAAGATTTTACAAGCATTTCTTAGTTGCACTGGACTGCCACAATAACAAATAAAAAATACTGCCAAAAAGTCTTCCTTTACCATAATAGGGGCACTATAAATGTTATTGTTATCATGGCAAATAATGGGAATTACAATTAATAAGATCTGATAAGTTATTTCTAAATCTTCCCATAAATATAGATCCTAGTGGAAAATGAGGTTGCCTTCATCATTGTGTTAGAGCCTGTGCCAGTCAGACTATGGCCAAATGGTGTGCACTTCATTCTTTTTTTCATCTCTAATATATTTTAATGTATTTAATGTGTACTAAATTGTAATGCATACACCTTGTTGTCATTTATTATCCCTTGTTAGGTGGCATGTCTTGATGCCATTATGCAGCTGTCTAGTTTGTTACCAATTATCAGCGATCTTCCCAGTAAAAAAAAAAAATTGAAGATAAAGGTAACAGTGGCAGAATCAGTAATTAATTGCACTAGTAGCATAAAGTATGAGAACAGCGGGGAAAGAGGCATACTTTATATGCTGGGACTTTCAGCGTTGTTAGGACTATCAGTCAATCATTTATCTAGTGTAATTCAGGCAATCAGCGAGTGATGTTGTGCAATCAGCATTAGAATGTAAACTTTAATATTAGCATTGTGCACAGCATGTCTTTCACTGCTAAATTACAAACTCATTGCATATTCTTCATTGGAGAGGAATTTGCTATTTTAACAATAACATATTTGTTTTTACATTTGCACAAAATCAAAATGCAAATAGACTCTAAGCATTTAAATTATGAGATTATAGATGACTGGTAAGTAGTGTTGAGCGATTTTTAATCGGCAAAGTTGAAATCGGCAAGGTTTTTATGGTGATCGAAATTTCCAGATCATGCGATAATTAAGGTTAAAATCTGTGCATCATCTATTAAGATCGCGCCTTTTTCGGCGCTTCCTGTAATTTGGCAGCCAGCAAATGAGATTACAGAATAGAGCAGGGTGAGATGTGTGTGTGACGTCATGACTGGGACGTGTATGGTTGCGATTGGCTGAAAAAATCACATGACCTCGTTTTACATAGAACAGTGTTTCCTGTTTCAGCCTCAGTGTCTCTCAGCGTCTCATAGGGATAGGACCTGCGCTCTGCCTGTGGCCAAACAGCTCAGCGAAATTAGTCTATTTCTGCACAGAGAAACCTCTACTATTAGCTGTGATCCTTCCAATTTAGTTAGATTAGAGATTTGAAGATTTTATGTAGTTAGCTAGAGAATTTTAAAGCAGCATCTACCGCTTTAAATTCACGGCGGTGGGAGCGGTGGGGGGGGGGGGGGGGCCGCGGGCGAACACAGACAAGCCTATCTATAAAGAACACTGGATAAAGTTCACCAAGACTTAGTGTAGACATTGTAGTGGAATATCTTTATTATTAACAGTTTGCTATTGAAATATATTCCTGGATATTGGGCAGCCAGAACTTATATTGGATACACACCATTTCTAGTAACTGCAGGTCTCTTTGTTAGCTGCAAAACTCCACTTTTATTGTCAGTATACATTTCAGATAGGTGTTCATTTTCAATTTTACCCATTAACACCTGTGACTGTGATTATATCCACCTTGCAGTTAAATTACAATCCAGCAATCTTGTAGTCAGCACAGGTTGTTTGTTGCCAAAAATACCGTGTATCGTACGAAAACATCACAGTTACGTGTTTTTTGACTTTTTCGCACCCAGCATTGTTCATTGACGCCAGCATCTACGTAAAATCTTAAAACAGCAATTCTATATTCACCACAGGTGAATTGAAAGGTGTAAAAAAATACCGTTTATTATATCAAAACATAACAGTTACGTGTTTTTTGACTTTTGCACACCCAGCATTGTTCATTGACGCAGCATCTACGTAAATCTTAAAACAGCAATTCTATATTCACCACAGGTGAATTGAAAGGTGCAAAAAATACCGTTTATTATACCAAAACATAACAGTCACGTGTTTTTTGACTTTTGCTCACCCAGCATTGTTCATTGACGCAGCATCTACGTAAATCTTAAAACAGCAATTCTAGATTCACCACCGTTGATTTTAAATGTGCAAAAAATACCGTTTATTATATCAAAACATAACAGTTACGTTTTTTTTTTACTTTTGCACACCCAGCATTGTTCATTGACGCAGCATCTACGTAAATCTTAAAACAGCAATTCTATATTCACCACAGGTGAATTGAAAGTTGCAAAAAATACCGTTTATTATATCAAAACATAACAGTTACGTGTTTTTTGACTTTTGCACACCCAGCTTTGTTCATTGACGCAGCATCCACGTAAATCTTAAAACAGCAATTCTGTGGTCACCACAGGTGAATTGAAAGGTGCAAAAAATACCGTGTATTATACGAAAACATAACAGATACGTGTTTTTTGACTTTTGCGCACCCAGCTTTGTTCATTGACGCAGCTTCCACATAAATCTTAAAACAGCAATTTTATAGTCACCACAGGTGAATTGAAAGGTGCAAAAAATACCGTGTATTATACGAAAACATAACAGATACAGACATAACAGACTCCTTTTCCGGGCACTTTTTAATCTGGGGGTCAGACAGGTTATTGGTCATACTGCGGTCCAGGACAGGTATAGTCCATGTCCAGTGAAACTAAAATGGTGGTTGAAAGACTCCTTGTTCCGGCACTTTTTAAATCTGGGGGTCATGCAGGTTTGGGGCTCATGCTGCGTTGTAGGACAGGGATATTCAATGTCCAGTTCAAGTAACATGATGGTTCAAATCATACTGCCTTCTGGCACTTTTTAATTTGTGGGTGATGCAGGTTTAAGGGTCAGGCTGTGGTACAAGACAGGGATAGTGAATGGTCTGTGACTTTTTTTTCTGTGACTTTTATAACCTAAGTGTGTTGCCTAAGATGTAGCACGTATCCATTTGACTGTTGTGGATGTTAATTTCAGCTTCTCCAGCCCTGTTTGGGTGTAATAATGAAGGTGTTGTTGCTCTCCCATAGACTTTAATGGTAATCGCTCATAATCGATGCTCAGTATCGAAAAACCTTATCGATAGCGGCCGACTATCGACTATCGATCGATCTCGATAGCCAACGCAATCGCTCAACACTACTGGTAAGTAAAAGTCAGAATCAGGGGATGGTTCTTGTATTCAAGAACCTATTACTCATAAAGTACTACAAGTACAGCAATAATCAAAATTACAACTACTGTGTATTTACAGCCTACATATATAAGGCACCCCTTCACTGAAGGCCCCAGAAAATTCATCTAAACACTATTGAATGCATTTTAATAAAATGTGTTTACAACATTTCTCAATTTGTGGTCAATCTTGCCTGAATATTGCTAACATGAAGCATTTGGTTTATAATTTGGAGCATTGAGTTTAGGCATGCTTGACCATAATGGAGGATATTTCCTACACATGCTATGAGGGGTTCTTTATTCTTATTGATTAAGGCATGATTTGCCCAAATTTCATTAAAATGTTGTCATGAATCTTCGAATTATAGCCATTTTGTGGCCCACAAGCAAGTTTTGTGACCCAGCAGACAGAGCAGACATAACACTAGAGAATCCTGCCCTGCAGGAGGTCATTGATAGATATGGAAAGCAGGTGTCTACTCAAGCTACTATCCTGGTGGGTTCTACACTTTGTGCTTTGGATTTCTACACCTATAGTATGGATTTCATGATTTTATAGACCATGTTTAAGAGTTCCTGTGTGAGAATATATAAAGCTTAATATGTACAAAGTGGAGAAAAATATCAGAAGAAATATTGAAAACTGAAGCTTTTCTTTCCTTAAATGTGTCTCTGTCCTACTCCATTACAAGTGTTCTGTGGTGTCAATTTGTGAAGCATTTACTCTGTCCGTACATATTTATGATAAGCTTGGCACACATGAATTCTGCATTATTGTAACTTCCAAAAATTGTAAGAGGAAAGACAGCTTGTGACCTGCCATATATGAACAAAAGTAACAAAAAACCAAATAGCCATTGTTTAAAAACGTTATTTGGTTAATTATTTTGTTGTTGGTTATGTATTTAACATTGCGTGTTTTCACAGTATTTATATTATTTTTATGGCCTTAAATGATGCCGTTTCATTCAGAACGTCATCCTTTACTACTAGTGTTGAGCGAACAGTAAAAAGTTCTAGTTCGATTAGAACCTCAAACTTTTTTGAGTTCGGTCAGTTCGCAGTTCTATTCGAACTCGATCTCTAACTTCGAACCTCATTAAAGTCTATGGGAGAAGATGTTCTGGTTAATTTCTACACCTTTACAGGTGAGGAGAAGCTGGAGTTACCATCCATAACAGTTAACTGGATACATGGAACAACTTAGTGAATAAAATTTGGCTCTAAGAGTGACAGAAAAAATTTGAGAGGCTAAAATACTTCATTCCTTTCAATGGAGAAGTGAAAAGATGAGGACAGCTTGCAAGTAGGGGCGTAGCTATAGGAGGTGCAGTGGTAGCAGTTGCTATCGGGCCCTGCATCCTGAGGGGGCCCAAAAGCCCGTTTGATACATAGGAGATTTGGAGATGGTGTGTTATACAATTACTGAACCCCCAAAACTGCAATAACTGAACTTTTGGGCACTGAGTATGATTTAGCAAATCCAAGAACTCTGTATAATATATATCCATGTATATGAGTGTTAGGCGTTATGGGAGCCTGCAAATGTCGCCAAAAAACAGCTTCTGGGTGTGGCAAAGATGCAGCCAGTTATACCAAGCTCCCTAACTATGTCTATGGAGAGGAAAATGCTATCTAACGAAAAGCAGTCTGTACAGCACAGAGAGTGAGCTGAAAATGGCATTCACAAGGCAATACAGTGAAATATATATATCATGGTCATGTGATTTTAGCAGCCAATGAGAGCTCTACACCTCATCGATGATGTTTTTTACACTTCTCTGTGCTCTGCACTGATTGGATGGTCACCAAAAGTGCAAAAAGGTGATTGGAGGGCTGCAAAAAGTACAGAAAGCTGCTGAAAACGAAAATAAAAATGGCGTTCGAACTAAAACTTTACTCGAATAACAGAAAAAATGTTTGGTTCGGTTTGAGTTCTAAAAATTTGATTTCTACTAGACCTTAACTTTCTAGAGCAGTTCGATCAACACTATATACTACTACAGTTGGTGGGCGGCTACACTATAGAAGTGATGACCCCTTGACTAGCGTGTATTCTCAGTAGATAAAAATTTACTGAGCATTTGCAGCAGTCAGTTAAAGGCCCAAAACTATATTTTTCTGCCCATTCCCCTCAACCAAATGAAACATACTTATAAAAAGTAATTGCACGTGAACAAAAGAACTTAAAAACTTTAGTTTCAAAAAATTTTCTGATACTTTTACCCATCCTTATGATTCAAGTTTTTTTTCAGACACATTGTGTTTTAGGTTAGAAAAAAATTTGGGGGGTCCATAAAACCCTTTTTTTTTGGGAAAAAAATATAAAAATGCGGAAAATTTTGAAACTTTACCCATTTTTAAAAATTTAAAAAAATGCTGCATGTAAAACAAATTTTTTTAAAAAATAGTTTATAACTCTTTACCATTTATCTACTGTAGGCTGACATTTTTTTAATGTCTTTTTAATTTTTTACGACATTAGAGGGGTTAGAAATTTAGTAAAAATTTTCACTGTTGCAACATAGATTTTTTTTTAGAAGATAAACGCCATCCCTGGTGTCACTGCACTAAAAAAGGGAGGGGCTCCCAAAAATTTCCAAAAATACTGCACAAGAAACATCCTAGAAAATATGAAATTATTTTTAAATTTTAAAATCATATATGGAGCTTTTGATTAAAGCTTACGTCAATCAAAGGGAAAGCATACCCTGACTCAAACCCGAGTACCTCAAAGGATAGTATATCCTTTCACAATAAAAACAAAAGATGGATCACAAAAAGCACTTGTGCTAAATACAAAACAGTTTTAAATACCCAAAGGGGTAAAATAATACAGTCAAAATAATAATAACTCTTTTGACAAAAACAACACCCTCCCCCCCAAAACCACCGGATTATACAAAAGGATACAACCAAAAGTGTTTTACAAAGGTATTGTATTGTGGAACTGGACACCTGAGGAGAGCTAGGTCATTTACATACTCTCCACTACCTACAATTGTTTTTTTTTCTACAGATTTTAGATTATTAATTAGGTTATTTAAGGAGGCAAGGGATTTTTCAATAACGTACTCCTGTTATAGGTCCTCTTTAATTTTTATTGAGGTTCCTTACAGTAGGACAATCTGAGAATGTAGTTCTTAAACTAAAATAATAGAAACCTTTGTCTAAATGTAGACAGCTAAACTAAAATACAAATTTGTCTCCAAACCAGCGAATGAGCAATGTTTTGTGTTTCAGGATCTTCATTTGCAAGTATATTACTTGCCAGTGCATATGTTTTTTTTTTTGTTTGTTTGTTTTGTTTGGGAAACTAGGAAATGTGTTTAGTTGTCCCTTAAAGAGTTCTGTGCTGAATCAAAGCTCTAGAAAAAAGCTGCTCAAATAAGAGATGTAATTTCAGCTTTGATAAACACCAGCGAAGACATAGGAGAGAGAAGACGCAGGGCATAACTGCTGACAGTCGAAGCTGCAACACTAACAATTGTTTATTGTTGCCAGGGGGCTGCAATTATTTTTTATTCCTATGGAGATTTGCATAGAAAGTAAACACATCAATGAGCAAAGCATATTTCATGATATTGACCTAAAAGCCATTAAGGTGTAAAGTAAATGAATTGGTCATCATTAATATCCTTTCAAATTAACTAAGGAGATCAAAACTAAAATCTTACAAATTATATTACCAGACAAAAGCCATTGTGTAAATCTTAAATGAAAAAATTACATTTAGAGGGACTCAGCAAAAAATTTTTTATTTTTACCCAAATGTAAAAGTAGAACCATAATAAGGCACCCATAGGCTTTACTGGGGCACTACGTTACTTCCATACATCTCCAATCTCATGTCCAAACACAGATTTTTTTTTCAAAATGAGTAATAAAAATAAATGTTTTTTTTTTTTTTTAAACAAAAACGTTTTTAAAAAAAATTATTCTCCACTAAAAGCATTGCTTCTGGTTTATAAATATACAAAGGGGTTTTAAAAACGAAAGAAAAACATGGGTGCCTTAGTTCAAAACTGACAAAAACGTTACAGGTTTAGATTCGATATAGAAGCTGAACCTTGTTCACTATAATGTCATACACTGTAGATAAGTGAAGATTTGTTTTCAGGGAAACTTATGAAATATATAACCCACATGATTTACATACAGAATTGTAGGGACTCTACATTAAAGGGAACCTGTCACATAGATTATGCCTCCCTTGCTGAAGACAGCACAAGCTAGTGACGAAATCGTTTCCACACGTGTCCCTTATTTTGTAAAAAACGTATTTTTGAGGGATTTACCCCTCAAACTTATTCAGAGTAGGTGTTAGCCCGCCCACCAAAGACTAGACCGCCCCCCCTTGCATTTTTTCTCGTTCTACCTATTCAAGTAATAGGGTTTAAACATTGAGGTGGGGGGGGCTAGCCCAGGTGGTGGGGTAAGGAAAAAAGACTCTTTTAATGCTATTTTCGGTGAAAACTGAGATTTTAGCTTAAATACTTGAAAATTACAGCATTTTTTAGACTAAGGGACACAGCCTGGAAACAGCATTTTTGTCCTACTTATACGCCTCAGCAATGGGGGGCAAAATATTTTGACAGGTTTTCTTTAAAGGGAACCTGTCACATAGGTTTTGCTCCCTTGCTGAGGGCAGCACAAGCTAGTGACAGACCGCTGTTCCCAGCCCCTGTGCCCCTTATTCTGTAAAATGCAGCAGGTAAGAGCATTTCCCCCCTCAAAATCTTATTCATGAGTAGGTGTTAGCCCCGCCCACCAAAGAATAGCCCCGCCCACTGACAGTTATTCACATGTTTCTACCTATTCAAAGTAATAGGTTTATCAGTTGAGGTGGGCGGGGCTAGACTCAGATAGGCGGGGTTTTAAAAAAACTTACTCTTATTATGACTCTTCTGGTTGAAAACTGCAGATTTGAGCATTAAATACATGAAAACTACAGCATCTTACAGAATAAGGGACACAGCACTGGAAACAGCATGTCTGACACTAACTTGTTCTGCCCTATGTGACAGGTTCTCTTTAAGTCTCTGTGCTTGTTGCTCTGTTATTTATGTGAAGAACAAATAATGTACTAGGCTTCACTTAGGTAATGTTCTATTGGTCTACAACTAATTCAATTGCTTCTCCAGTTATGTGCAATTTTAGGAAGACTGAGTACTCTACTGTATATCCCTATAATGTTATATATGTTACAATCTTCTGCACCAATTTCCAGTAATTTTTTATGTCAAATGTATTCACTGTTCCCTTTGTATACATACCATGTGTGGTCAGGGGCGTAACTAGAGAAGCTAGGACCCCAAAGCAAACTTTTGGATGGGGACCTCTACCCCTCCACCACCACCACCTCCCTGACCACAAACATTTACCAGGACATGCTGTTAAATAATGTAGATAATACAAGGGGCAAATACCTCACCATACATATCACCATCATACTGCTACCAACCAAATCCCACTATACCAAGGCTAACATTACCAATAACACTACTACATATGGACCTGATTAATACCACCAGAACAAGACCACAAAGTGACTGAATAATACCCCTACACTTTTAATGATCAGTACACAAAGACCAATAGTACCGCCAAAATAGTGACCAAATAGGAGTAATACTAGTGTACACAGGCTCGCAGACGTATATTACCCCCATACAGTGACCAAAATAGGGGTAGACACCAGTGTACACAGGCTCTGCAGACATAAGTGATTAAAGGGGTATTTACATCTTATGACTCACAGGTGACTTTTTCTCTGACAAGTCGTTGACTTTCCCTTTTGTTCTGCATCCGGTCCAGACTCCATGATGATGACATCCCCACCCTGGAGATTAGACACAAATATCTTAGAATCCTGACTTTTTCCAGCACCTGCCCCACTGGGTATATGGGGTCCATTTAGGCAGGCAGGGTTTACATAGGCTATATGGGGCCCCAGATAGGCCCAAAAATTTAGGTAGGCAATAGAGTCCCATAAGGCAGGGAGGGTTTTGGTAGCTATAGGGAGCCCTACAGGTAGACAGGGGTAGGGGGGCTATAGGGGGTATATAAAGGGAGGCAGGGTTTAGGTAGCTAAAGGGGCCCCCTATAAGTAAACAGGCAGGTAAGCTTTAGGGGGCTATAGGGGCTACACAGGCAGACAGGCTTCACAGGAGGCTATCGGGCTATTCAGGAAGGCAGACTTAGAGAGCTATATAGGCAGGCTTTAGGGGGTTATATAGGCAGGCTTTAGGGGGGACTATGTAGGCAGGCTGGGGGTATATAGGCAGGTTGGGGGACTATGCAGGCAGGCTGGGGGGCTATGTAGGCAGGGTGGGGGGCTATGTAGACAGGCAGGGGGCTATTTAGGCAGGCTGGGGGGCTATGCAGGCAGGCTGGGGGGCTTTGCAGGCAGGGAGGGGTATACAGGACAGGGAGGGGTATACAGGACAGGGAGGGGTATCTAGGCTGGCAGGGTGGGCTGTATATAGGCAGGCAGGGGGGGGTATATATACAGGCAGACAGGGTGGGCTATATATACAGGCAGGCTGGGTGGGCTATATACAGGCAGGCAGGGTGGGTGGGCAATACAGGCAGGCAAGCTGGGTGGACTATATATACAGGCAGGCTGGGTGGGCTATATACAGGCAGATCTGGTGGGCTAAATACAGGCAGGATGGGTGGGCAATACAGGCAGGCTGGGGGGACTATATCCAGGCTGGCCGGCTGGGTGGGCTATATACAGGCAGGCAGGGTGGGTGGGCTATATATACAGGCAGGCCGGGTGGGCTATATACAGGCAGGAAGGCTGGGTGGGCTATATACAGGCAGGTTTGGTGGGCTATATACAGGCAGGCAGGCTGAGTGGGCTATAGAAAGGCAGGCAGGCTGGGTGGGCTATAGACAGGCAGGCAGGCTGGGTGGGCTATATACAGGCAGGCAGGCTGGACAATACAGGCAGGCAGGCTGGATGGGCGATATACAGGCAGGCAGGGTGGGTGGGCTATATACAGGCAGGCAGACTGGGTGGTCTATATACAGGAAGGCAGGCTGGGTGGGCTATATACAGGCAGGCAGGCTGGGTGGGCTATATACAGGCAGATCTGGTGGGCTAAATACAGGCAGGATGGGTGGGCAATACAGGCAGGCAGGGTGGGCTATATACAGGCAGGCTGGCTGGGTGGACTATATACAGGCAGGCTGGGTGGACTATATACAGGCAGGTAGGCTGGGTGGGCTATATACAGGCAGGCAGGGTGGGTGGGTTATATATACAGGCAGGCAGGGTGGGCTATATACAGGCAGGCAGTCTGAGTGGGCTATAGACAGGCAGGCAAGGCAGGCTGGGTGGCTATAGACAGGCAGGCGGCAGGCAGGCTGGTGGCTATATAAAAGGGCAGGCAGGGTGGACAATACAGGCCCGGCAGGCTGGGTGGGCTAAAATACAGGCAGGCAGGGTGGGTGGGCTATATACAGGCAGGCAGACTGGGTGGGCTGTATACAGGCAGGCAGGCTGGGTGGGCTATATACAGGCAGGCAGGCTGGGTGGGCTATATACAGGCAGGCAGGCAGACTGGGTGGCCTATATACAGGCAGGCAGGCTGGGTGGACTATATACAGGCAGGCAGGCTGGGTGGGCTATGTACAGGCAGGCAGGCGTGACAATACAGGCAGGCAGGGCAGGTATAATAAGTAAGAGGTTACTTACCTCAGCCCACGCTCCCTCGATGCGCTGCGCTGCAACCTCTCTGCTCAGCGCGGGCGGCGCGATCATGTGATCATTCACACCTGAATAGGTGTGTACCTAACATGATATAAAAGGAAATGAGCTTAGACCACATGGGACCAGACCTCTAACCCCTGATGAAGCCAGTTTAGCTGGTGAAACATATTGGGGAGGTCAGGCATGACGTTTTAAATTGTGATTTCTCACCTCTGTCTACAAGTGTTACCCGCTGCAGAGGGTATCACAAGGAAACCTTATATGTTTGATGTACATTAGATTAGGGATGATTGCCCAAGTAGGATGCTTGGGATCTCTTACTGGAGTTAGTAAATTACTGTATATATAGGGGTTTTCCTGTTAATAGGTGGGGTTCCACCAGACTTGATAATAGAGGGGTACTATTCCTTCAGAAGTAGAGAGGGATATATTTAGAGGTTAGAAATCAGGTTTTTAAATAGTGCGTATAGAGGTTAAGTGTTATACATAATAAAAGTTAAGTTTTAGTATTTTATAGATAAAGAACTGATAGAGTTTAAGTTTGTCTATGGCAAAATAGTAAATATAGTGGGCCTTTAAATGACACATAATGGTGGTATAGGGTCTTGGTGTAGGGTTTGCATTGGTGCACATAAACTTTACTTTACTTTCTTGTTTCTGGTGTAGTAAATGTAAGCTAATACATCTGTGTCGATAGTCACAGTTGTGGACATGCTTGATGTAAAAGATTACATTTGCACTACAGGCTCCTGAGGTCTTCTCTTGGAGACAAAATTAATGTAGCAGTGTATTTTAAAAGTATTCAAACTTTTGGACTTTTTAATGTTTTATTTTTCAACAACTGTAAACCATAGTTGATTTAAGTAGGATTTTATATTACAGTGGGTGTTGCCACCTTGTAGTTTGCCTTTGCTTTTTCAGGACCTTTTTATCCTTCAGGGAGAAAAATGGGGGTGTTCCTGAGTTCTTTAAACATGTGTTTATTAATAAAGATAAGGGCAGGTTTTACAATGCATCTTGAATTAACAAATATCACAACCTGTGCAATACAGAAACAAATTTATAACGAAAGTAAGAAGCAATCTCAGCATTTAACAAGATATTATACTATAACAAAGTACATCAGTGACCATGTAAAGCAATGTGAGTTAGTTATATAATGATAATGTGGAATGGAGAGGAACAGAAAGATAAAGGATGTCAAATGAGCTTGTTATTTAAATTTTTGGAAGAGATCTAGGGCTCCCATAGAACTTGTTTCTTGACACAGACTTGAGGGGGTCAACAAGTCGGGCCATAATTAAAACATGGAAGGAAATTGTTCCAAGCGAGGAGAGTAAGTCTAACAAACCAATATCTAGGATTGCTAACTCCAGTTTTGGTTTGCAGGACAAACCAGTAACTTTAAATAGTAGGTGGAATACAGAATTCCAAAAGCGTTTAATTTGGGGACAACCCCACCAGACGTGAAGTGTCGTTACTTGCTGACCACATTTCTCCAACATTGATCTGATGAGCCACAGTACATATGTGCCAAATGGAAATGGGGCAGGTACTAGCCTAAATGTATTTTGTGCATAGTTTCAATATGGTTAAGACATCTTAAGAATTTTAAATGGGTCGAGTGAGCTGCATTCCATTGTGGCAATGAAAATTTGGTAGACAATTCCTTTTCCTATTTAAGCATAATGGGGAATTTGGTATCTGAGTGTCTATTCATAAGCATGTGATAAATTAGAGACAAACCTTTTTCACATCCTTTCCTATTGAAAAGAAAATTATGAAAATCTGAGGAATTTGCAATGGGCTATATGACACCTTGGAGAATGTAACATATCTGAAGGTATTGAAAAAAGAACGTGTGAGGCAGGGATGAAGAGTCAGTGATATCTGGGAAAGATTTAAAATGATTAAAGTGGTAAAGCTGGTCTATAGTAGTATGGTTATGTTGGGACCAAAAGGTAAAGGTCAAATGGTAATTCCAGTAATTCAGGACTGTTAAAGGGGTGTGCTCTTTTTGAAGACGTACCGATCAGTTAGGGTGAAAATGTATTGACCATAATTTAAATATATCAGTAAGGGATTGTAATGAGGAAGTATGAACTGGGGCCCGTAGGAGTAAGGTTTTAAATTTAAGGTGTGACGGTTTCCCCTTCCAAATGAGTCCATGAGATGGGGGAATTATTCTGCCATAAAGGAATGGATTGTTCAATAAGTATTGCAATATTGTATGCCTGGAAGTTAGGTATTGCTAGACCCCTTTCTCTGTGGCTATGAAACAAAAGGTTTTTTTTACCCTAGGTTTCCCGCCGTTTCAAATAAATTTGGAAAATAAATGCTGGAATTTATTTAATGTATTTGGGGGAATCAAATAGGGGATTGCTCTACAGATGTAGATACATTTGGGCAGAAAGTAAAATTTTTCGGGGATTAAACCTTTTAATACAAATATAGGGGTGTGTTGACGAATATTATCGACAAAGTTAAAATCCACGGTTTTTATTTGATCGGATTTTTCGTACGCATAATTTAGGTTAAAATCGCGCATAATCTTTTAAATATCGCACCATTTTCGGCATGCTGTCATTTTGGGGGCCAGCAAATCGTTTTAAGAATAAGCGGGTGATGGGTCTGATGGGATTTTTGGGTTTTGTGATTGGCTGGCTCGGTTCTCTCAAAACACTCAGCGAAACATTCTCTTTGTTCACACAGATAACTATCTTTTCTTGAACATTAAACTTAAGTTTTTGAGTTTTTTCATTTTTTTTAGTTACTTGGGCTGAATTTTAAGAGTTCTTGCCGGTACAGCCGCGGGGAGGGGGGGGGGGGGGTGCGGGGGAAAACCAGACAGAAGGTGGCGGGCAGGAGGCTTTTGAAAGGAATGGAAAATTGTAGCCCAGACTCTCTTTGCCCCTGCATTGAAATGGGTTTTTTATTAACTTTTTTTGGCCTTTTTTTTTGGTAAAAATTTATTTGATTTTGTGCGCCTGAACTTATATTGCCTTACTTTATTAGGATACGACTTTCTGAAACGTGGGATTTTGATGGGTGAAAAAACTTACCTTTTTATTATCTGTACATTTTTAATTTAGGTTTTTTTTTCATTTGGGAGCTCGTTTTGTTCAAAGACCCCTTTTTTCTTACAAATAGGATAAAGAACTTTTCTAGTCAGCAGGTGATTTATAGGGCAAAAACCCCCCTTTTTATTATCCTTAAAAAATTTTTAATTACTTTTTTTATTTTGGCGCAGCCCAAATTTTATCAAAGACCCATTTTTTACTTACAATAGAAAAAAAATTTTTCTAGTCCCGCAGTGTTTTTATGGGTGCAAAAACCCCCTTTTTTATTATCCGTATACTTTTCAAATAGTGTTTTTTTTTTACTTTGGTGTGGCCCGTTTATTTTCATAGACCACCTTCTTTAAAATTTGAATACAGCAATTTTGTAGTCACCAAGGGTATTTATATGTGAAAAAAAAACGTTTTATTATCCGTAAACATTAAAATAGGTGTTTTTTTTTTTACTTTGGTGCGGCCAATTTTGTTCAAAAGAGCCCCCTTTTCCTTAAATTTAAATACAGCAATTTTGTTGTCATCGCAGGTGTTTTTTTGGGTCAAAAAAACCCCTTTTATTATCCGATACATTCAATGGGGTGTTTTTTTTTTTGGTGCGGCCCAGTTTGTTCAAGGCCCCCTTTGCACTTAAATTTGAATACAGCAATTTTTTTGTCCCCGGTGTATTTATGGGTGTGAAAAACACCATTTATTATTTATACTTTTCAAAAGGGTTTTTTTTTTTTTTGGGGTGGGGCCTAGTTTTTGTTCAAGATCCCCCTTTGCATTAAATTTGAATACAGCAATTTTGTATTTTTCATGAGGTTATTTTAGGTGAAAAAAAACCCCTTTTATTATCCTTTATTTTTTAAAAATAGGTGTTTTTTTACTTTGGTGGGGTCCATTTTTTTAAAGGAGCTACTTTCATTAAATTTAAATTTCAGCGTCTTGAGTCACCGCGGGTTATTTATAGGTAAAAAAAACTACCTTTTTTTATCCAATAATTTAAAATGGGTATTTTTTTTTTACTTTGATGCGGCCCCATTTTGTTCATAAGCCACCTTGTACTTAAATTTTTGAATCAGCAATTTTGTAGTCACCGAGGTGTATTTAAATGGTGCAAAAACCCTTTTTTATTTTCCGTATACAATTTAATTACGTGTTTTTCACTTTGGCGCAGTCCAGCTTTGTTTTAGAGCCCCTTGCACTTAAATTTGAATACGAAATTTTGTAGTCACCGGGGTTTTTTTTATAGGTAAAAAAAAAACCCTTTTATTACCCATATACATTTCAAATAGGTGTTTTTTTTACTTTTGGTGGGGGCCCAGTTTTTTCATAGAGCCACCTTGTATTTAAAATTTTGAATACAAAATTTTAGCACCACGGGTATTTTTATGGGTAAAAAAACCCGTTTTATTACGTCCCAAAAATTTAATTACATTTTTTTCACTTTGGGGCCAGTCAGTTTTGTTCATAAGCCCCCCTTGAATTAAAATTTTTAAATCAGCAATTTTGTGTCCCCCGGGGTGTTTTTATAGTGCACAAAACACCTTTTATTTCCGTTACATTCAAATGGGGTGTTTTTTTTTTTTGGGGGCCCAGTTTAGTTCATAGAGCCACCTTGTATTTAAAAATTTGAATACAGCAATTTTGTAGCCCCGCAGTTTTTTTATATTTGAAAAAAATACACCGTTTGTTACCCGTATAATTTTTAAAAAGCGTATTGACGTGGGCCCCCCTATTTTTTTCAAATACCACTTTGTCACAATTCTGATTGCAAAATTTTCTAACAACTGTTCTATTTTTTGTCATTGCTGAAAAAAAGAAATTTTCTCACCGGTAACTTCTGAATATTTTTTATTGCGCTCTTTGAAATCTCATTGGGCAGTTTCCACTTGAAGATATTTTTTTGAAAATATCAATTCTTCCTAGGGCATTTGTAAACCCCTGGGACTGAAGGAAGAACACGGGTTGTTTTGCCTTAGGGTTCTTCCCCAGCCGCTTTCACAGGTATCGCAAAACTTTTCAGTTTCAAATTTCCTGTTGGCTGTGGAAATTAGGGGGTTTTTAGAATACGTGATTTGCCGTCTTTTAATAAAGAGTCAAAAACTCTTCCATCCCAACTTAATTTTTATCTTTCTAACATGGAGCAAAATGCAGGTGGTAAGCAGCAAAGAGGGGGGTAAAAGGAAAGTAAGGTACGGGGAAAGGGCTCCTTCCGTGCTGGCGACAAAAACGCATGCCAGCGGATGTGGGTTGTGGACCGTCAGCCTTCATCGCGGGTCAGGGCCTTGTGAACTCATAACGAAAAACGTCGCCAATTGTTCTTCAGGGTTAAAAGAAAACCGCATCAGAAAGTCTTATTTTCCTCGTTCCCCCCGTCAGGGCCCACAAATTCCCGTCATCAGCATCATACATCCCCAAACATAAGCGAAGGCAGCCCAAATGCAACTTGTGTACCCCCCCACTGTGGTTAATCCATTTTCTAAAACCTCTTTATGACAAAATGCAGTTGGGGTCAGAAGCTTTTTAAAAGATAAAGGGGCCAAAGAGGGATTTTGTCTGTTTTATGCCCATTTTACTGATCCACAGAGGGGGAAAAAGGAACCGGGTCAATGGGCAAAAAACCCCCGGCGGTCAAAAAACGCCTTGCAGGCTCTTTGCTGTAGTCCGCAGATCGGGGGTGCAGTTTATAGGACGCCCCAAGTTACCTGTGTTGATGATGATAAAGACGACATTGCGGACCCAAACGGGTCTTTACACAGAATTTGCTTGCGAGAGCTTCATCACTGGACAGGAGGAAGACGAGGGAAAGTGTCAGTAGGGTCCCCTCAAAAAGAGAGGGCGGTTGCAGAGTCCATGAGATGATTCCCCCCAGCCAAAACAGGGGGAAAACCGCCCCCTCGCTTATCGCCTCAAAAACCCCGGACCTTCAAGCCGGGGCCTTTTTCGGGGCAAGCTCTGTTTTCACCCAGCGATGTCTATGCCGCCTTTCCCGTAAACGTTCAGTAGAGGCAAGAATTTTAGGTGTTTAACCACCACCAAAATGCTAGTCACTTTTAGCGAAGGCATGAGTTTGAAAGGAGGAAACACTTGGCCAAAAAAGGAAAACACCGATCCGGCTTCCAACCACTTCAACCCCTCTGATTCCGCCTCCCTCCTCCTCCACCCCCACCAAGCTTCCTCAGCTCCCATTCTCCGATTTCATGATCAGGGATCACCTCGCTTCATCTCCACCGTCGCCCAAGTACCCCCAGCCCCACCAGAACCCATCCTCCCCTTTCTCCTTCCACCAATTTGATAAACCCTGCACGCTGTACACGGCCATCTAGCAGCCGCCTTCGTCTTCCGGGTTTTGGGGGAGAAGAAACTTTTTAAACCCCAAAAACCATCCCAAAGCCAAAACCTAAATGGGCATTGCTGCTTTTGGGGCCTTTGGGAAAAGTTGCCTTCCGTCTGGTGGACCACTGGTTCCACCCCGTCATGGCCCCCTTTCCCGCCCCCCCAAATACCCGATGGCAGCAGGAATTTTTTTTTTCCAGAAAAACGTCCCTGCCCGGCCAGCCACGTGTCACTAAAATTTCAAGCCTTTTTGTCTGCATTGTTCCGGGAAAATCCATGTGACCCCCGACCTGGACTAGTAAGCACGGGGAAGGGCCGCTATATCCTGTGACATCACTGGGTTTAGCTGGGGGGATGTCTCTGGGGTGACAGTGGCTCTCAGGCTCGGGCTGCTCTTTAAAACCGCAGGGGTGGGGCAGGGGGTTTTTTCCCCAGAGTCCTGTGGTGGCATCACGGGCCCGAGAAAAACCAGGCCCTGTTGAAATTTTAAACTGTCATGGGGACCCTCCCCACACGGTCGGACTGTGGACGGGTCCCGTAACGAGACCCACGCTGGTGGGTGCAAAAACTGTGCCAGCAAGGGGTGTGCGATAATGGGCGAAATTGCTTTCCGCCCTAAAATCGGTAGGGGGAGAACATCCCTTTTTCCCCCGGGACATGTCTGAACCTTGTCTCCCGAAATTTTTAAAGCACTACCCGGTTGGATGCCTTCTGAGGAAGGCTCGAGGGCGAGTTCGCATTCGCCGTTCGCACCCTGCTTTGCCCCCCCTGGGGTGCGTTGCAACTCAGTGGGCCTCCCCCCTAACCGTCTCATTTTTGACGGGCAACACGCGGAATTCCACCCTCCCTGCTCCACGATTTTTGGGGAGCAGGAATGCTATTACGCTACGAAGTGACAATGGATTGACAAGCAGTGGTGCACCAGGGGGTTAGCCCCGACGTGGAGGGGAGGGGAAAAAGCTCTGCACCATCCTTGCCATTTTTTAAGAAGCCACCAAAATGGTCCCTTGCGGCAAAGCCCTTGTCACATGACTTTTGGTGAAACTTTTTTCTGGAACGACGTTTGGGGCCCTAAACATCGGCCCCGCCAGCGACGGGGGGGGAAGGGGCGGACACAGATGCAGAACACCCAGCCTTTCTCTCCGTGAATCCCCAAGGCCCAGAGTTTCACAATTTTTATCGGGCCCTTAAAAAGGCGTGGGTTGGGGCCCGGGGTAGTGCAAGGCAGCGCATCAGCTTCAGGGGTGCATCACGAGGGATCAGGGCTTGTGAACTGTGCCGGGAAGGGGGGGGGAAAGGGATTCCCGGGCACCGACTTTTCCAAAGTCCCTGCCTTTGGAAAGAGGTTGGGGGCAAATTTTAGGCGGAGGGGGAAATAGGAAGATCAGTTTTTAGTGCCCCTCGACCCAGGGCTTTGGGAAAACAAGGCTCATCTCTCAACGAGTGCTTGGTGCTCTTTCCTCCAACATGAACCCCGCATTAAGGCCCTCAAATGCAAAGTTTTTCTGGGTGGACCCCCCCTCGATCCCCGGTACAAAACAAAGCCCGCACTTTTTCCTTCCCCCCACCAAATAAGAGTAAAAACAGGAAATGGAGACCTTGCTGATTGATCAACTGGAACTCTGTTTAGTCTGCTTCACGTTTTTCAAAAACACGGTGGGAAAACGTCAGCGACGTGAAGCAGCAAGTGCCAATGCCCAGCGGGAGCAGCAGAAGGCAAGGGGCAGAACCTAATGGTGCCCCTGGCAATCTTTTTTTTACCACCTCCCAACGGTATGCAACAATACAAAAACAAGAGACCAGCTTTAGACATGGGGCACGACTAATTCGTCTCAACCCGATGTTTTTGGAGTGTTGGGCCCAATCGACTTCTGGGTATCCAAAATGGGCAATGACCCGAGCTCATGCCAAAACCCCTGGGTGTTGTCCTGCCCGCAGCCCCTAATCTGAGCGGACCTTCAGCACAGCTGGAGGGGGTCATTAAACAAAAAGCATCCGCTTTCCACAGATAATGTGGATCGTTTTTACTTTATCAAGATGAATTTAGGCATGGACTCTGATGAAGTTGTGGGGCCCCCCTTTTCGAGGTACCGTTAGTTTTTCCGGGCTACTTCACATTCCCTCAAACAGAAACGGTCCTCTTGAAAATGTTTTTTAAAATGATCATTTCTCTCTGAATTTTTATTCTCATTTTCCCCAAAAATCATTTTTGCTGGTTTTTGCGGGAGGGGAAAATGTAAAGACAGCAAGGTTTTTGACAAAAAACCGTATTCCATTTACTCACTTTACTTTTTAAAATTTTTTGCATTGTCAATGGGTTTTTAGGTCTTTTGCTGTGAGATAAGCATAATCATGTTTCCTTTGGAAAAGAAATGAGGTTCTAAGTGGCATTTCTCCATCAAATTTTTTTAAAATACTGAGAATCATATTTATAATTTTTTTGGGGGGTTTTGCTGTGGATACAGCTATAATCATGGGGCCCTTTGGAACAGAAAATGTGGTTTTAAGTGGCATTTCTCCCTCACAATTTTTAACAGTGGCTGAAAGTCATTTTTATAATTTTTTGGGGGCATGTTGCTGTGAGTACAGCTAAATCATGGTCCTTTGGAACAGAAATGGGCTTTTAATGGATTTCTCCCTCACAATTTTTTTAAAAGTGGCTGAGAAGTCATTTTTAAAATTTTTTGGGTCATGCGGCTTTGAAATGCAGCAATACTACGGTCCTATTCTAAAAAATGTTGTTTCTAACAGAATTTTTTTTTTTTTTCACAATTGTCCCAAAAATGGCTCAAGGGCATGTTTTTAATTTTTGGGGGCATTTTTTTGGAAAGCAGCTATAAAGGGCCCTTTTTAAAAAATGTGGTTTTTTTAAAAGCATTTGTTCTTCACAATTGTCAAAAGTGGCTCATGGATCATGTTTTGAATTTTTGGGGGCATTTTGCTGTGAAATATTAATTTAATACAATTAAAAAAAGAGAAACAAAGACGTGGTGGGATTCCATCCTATTTTAGAAATTTTGTTTTCAGATTTTAAAATACTAAAAAAACTTTCATATACAAAAAAAAAAAAGCTGATCAAATATTCCTCTGAATTGTACAAGGGAGGTACAGGAAACTTAAAAAAATGAGTTACCCCGGGCAGGTATATCAATGTCCAGTGAAACTAAAAGGGGTTGAAAATTCCTTTTCCTGGCACTTTTAAACTGTGGGTCGACGGTTTTAAGGGCAAAAGTGGTAAGAACGGTTAGTCATATGTCCAGTTTAACAAAAAGGTGGTTCAAAACTCTTTTTTTCCCCGACTTTGTATCTGGGGGGTCAGAAAGGGTTTTAAAAGTCCTACTGCATCCCCGGCAGGGATAGCTGTCCAGTTCAACTAAAATTTTTTTTTTTTGGTTCAAAGACCCTTTTTAGGCACTTTTAATCTGTGGGGCGACAGGGTTTTTGGGATACTGGGTCAGAACGGTATAGATATGTCCCGTTCAACAAAAAAGGGGGTTTTAAAACTCCTTTTTCCGCACTTTTTAATCTGTGGGTCAGACAGGTTTTAAAGGTCAACGCGGTACAGGACAATATAGTTAAGCCCATTCAACAAAATTGTGGTTTTAAAGACTCCCCTTTTTTCAGCACTTTTTTAATCTGGGGTCATGCAGGTTTGGGGGGTCATGGGTGTGGCCCAGGACATAAGCAATGTCCATTTTTAACTAAAATGGTGGTTCAAAGACTCCTTTTTCCCGGAATTTTTTTTCTGTGGGTCATGAGGGTTTTAGGCTCATGCTGGGGCCCCCGGACAGATTAGTCATGTCCAGTTAAAATAAAATGGTGGTTTTAAAAACTCCTTTCTCCGGCACTTTTTTTCCTGGGGGTCAGATAGGTTTTTAAGGGTCATAATGCGTTCCAGGACAGGGATATCCATGTCCAGTTCAAGTAAAATGATGGTTCAAAAATACTACCTTCTGGAACTTTTTAATTTTGGGTCATGCAGGTTTAAGGTCATGCTGTTGGTACAAGACAGGGATAGTGAATGGTCTGTGATTTTCTTTCTGTGGCTTTTAAACCTAAGTGTAGCACGTATCCATTTGACTGTTGTGGATGTTAGTTCCAGCTTCTCCAGCCCTGTTTGGGTGTAAGAATGAAGGTGTTGTTCCTCTCCCATAGACTTTAATGGTCATCGGCGATAATCTATTATCGACTATCGGAAATCGTCTTGATAATTGACGATATCGACTATCGACTTGCTTCCTGCAGCGATGCTCCAGATGTGCTGAGCATCTGTGGAGAAAGTCGAAGCTACCTGCAGACTTTATCCACTATAAATTCATGCTCAGGACTTACCACACTGCCCTTCACTGCACCAAACAAAAATATATCACCTCCCTCATCTCAACACACAACCCAAGATGCCTGTTTTTCATCTCTCAACTCCTGGAACGCTTTGTCTACTCTCACCTAATCCACTATCTCTCTACAAACTCTATTCTCGATATATTACAATCCGGTTTCCGCACCCTACACTCCACAGAAACTGCTTTAGTTAAAGTCTCAAATGACCTCCTAACAGCAAAATCTCAGGGTAACTACTCGTTGCTACTTCTCCTGGATCTCTCAGCAGCGTTTGACACAGTTTTATCACCACCTTCTCCTCAGCATGCTCAGTGCCATTGGCATCCAGGACACCGCTCTCTCTTGGTTCTCATCTTACCTGTCTGATCGCTTCTTCAGTGTCTCTATTTTCAGATCTGCCTCCTCTTCTCTACCTCTTGATGTTGGAGTTCCTCAGGGATCAGTTCTAGGTCCTCTCCTCTTTTCATTGTACACAGCCCCGATTGGACAAACTATCAGCAGATGTGGCTTCCATAACCTCTCTATGCTGATGACACTCAATTGTACACCTCTTTTGAAAGACATCACTCCTGCCCTGCTACAAAACACCAGTGACTGTCTGTTCCTTCTCTGACATAATGTCCTCTCTCCATCTGAAAACTAAACCTCACTAAAAAATGAACTTCTTGTTTTTTCCACCATCTAGTAAACCCAAACCCCCCCTGCTATTTCTGTTTCAGAAAGTTGTACCAACCATACTCCTAGCAGCAAGGGCCCCCTGTCTGGGGGTTATACAAGATTCTGATCTGACCTCACGCCCAATCATATCCAATCCTTGCCCGATTCCTGTCACCGCACCTCAAGAATATCTTAGAATCCTGGTCGGTTTTCTCACTGTGAGAAACACACTCAATCTCTCCATTCGTGGCCCTTATTCTTTCTAGTCTTGAACTACGGTAAATCCTTGCTAATCGGTCTCCCTCTGTGAAACTCTCTCCTCTTCAATTCTGTCCTCGAATGCAGCAGGCAGGCTCATACTTTCTTTCCAGCCGCTATACTAATGACTTACCTGTGTTCAGTAACTGCACTGGTTGCCATTCAGTAACAGGATACAGTATAAACTATACACTCCCTCACCCATTAAAGCTCCTTCACAGCACTGAACCCCCCTACATCACCTCCCCTAATCTCTGTCTATCAAACGGACCCAGCTCTTTTCGCTCTGCTGGCTGATATCAGGTTACACTCATCAATCATCCGAAATACCTCCCATGTAGTGCTTGAGCGTTATTAAGTTGGTATCGACATTCGGGCGTATAGTCGATAGTCGGGTACCACCATCGTAAGGTTTTCCATAGTGAGCAGTCGATTATTGAGCGGATGACCATTAAAGTTAATGGGGGAGAGCAACAACACCTTCATTCCTTACACCCAAACAGGGCTTGGCAGAAGCTGGAATCACTTAACATCCAAACCAGTCAAATGGATACGTGATATATCTTAGGCAACAACACTTAGGTCCTATAAAAGCCACAGAAAAAAAAAACACACACCATTCACTATCCCGTCTTGTACCACTCAGCATGACCCTTATCCCTGCATACCCACAAATTAAAAAGATGCCAGAAGGCAGTATGATTTGAACCATCATCTTACTTGAAACTGGACATTTGGAATATCCTAACCTGGAACGCAGCATGAGCCCAAACTGCATTGACCCCCAGATTTAAAAGTGCCGGAAAAAAAAAGAGAAGGTCTTTCAACCACCAATTTTAGTTCCTGGAATTGCTATACCTGTCCTGGGCCCAGCATGAGCCCCAACCTTGCATGACCCCAACATTAAAAAGTGCCGTGAAAAAAAAAAGGAGTCTTTCAACCACCATTTTTAGTTGTCACCTGGCATTGACTATAACCTGTCCTTGGGCCCATCAGCATGAGCCCCAAACCATGCATGACCCCACATTTAAAAAGAGCCGGAAAAGGAGACTTTTCAACACCCTTTTAGTTTCAACTGGACATTGGAATACCTGTCCTGGGCACAGCATGTACCCAGGGCGGAGTTACAGTGGGTCGCGAGTGAGAGCCCAGGCTTGGAGGCGTCCGGTCATCTATTTTAACATGCAGGTTAAAATGCCTGATGACACAGACAACGATAAAACTGTACATGCTCTGAAGCAGGAGTGCGGAAGCGGAAGGGTGTGGAACTCCAGCCGTTCCTCATTACGCAGTCAATTTCCTGGGTAGCGGCTTGCCCCTTCCGTAGATGAGTGATGGACCAATTTGAGCTTCACTTGGAAATTATGGTGGTTAACGCTCCTGTTGACACCCAGATTGCCTTTATGCTTGTGCATTCTTTTTCTCATTTTTACTCAACGTGCTGGAGGACATTGGTCTCTGTATTTGTTCTCTATCGTGCTCCATACTCCATGTCCTCTGACATATCCTACATCTCGGTCAAGTTTTCCTGTACCTCCTTGTACCATTAGAGGAATTTCTTTTAACAGCTTATTTCTAGTACATGCAAGTGTTTTTAGGAGTTTTTTAGTACTTTAATTCTAGAAACACATTTTAAAATCGGATATGGAATCCCACCATGTCTTTGTTTCTCTTTTTTGTTTGTATTAAAATGGGTTGTTCACTAACAGGGATTGATACGCTATGTTACAAGATCTTGCAAAAACAAGTCCATTCTTGCAAGTATGTGTCCATTTAACAGTGTCCTACCTATTCCTGTTTCCTGACAGCACCATCACCCTTGAGCCACTTCTTGACACCATTGTGAGAACAAATGTTCTGTTATGAAAGAAACAACTTTTTTAGAATTGGACCAGTAGATATAGCTGCATTGTCACAGCAAAAAATGCCTCCAACCAAAAAAATTCAAAGATGACCCTTGAGCCAACTTTGGACCAATTGTGAAGAACAAATGTCTATTTAGAAACAAACTATTTTTTAGAATAGGACCTGTATGTTATTGATCCATTTCAAAGCAGCATGACCCAACAAAAAAATTATATAAAAATGACGTCTCAGCTCTGTTAAAAATTGTGAAGGAGAAATGCCACTTAGAAGCATTTCTGTTCCAAAGGACCATGATTATTGCTGCATCTCACAGCAAATGACCCCAAAAAATTATAATTAAGACTTCTCACGCCACTGTTATAAATTGTTGAGGCAACATGACCCCACAAACCATTGGACAATGTGTAAAATTTCTAAAGATGACAGTGAGTAAATGGAATATGGTTTTGTCATGAAACCTTGGTGTCTTTTAGTCTCCTACAGCACAAACAGCAAAATGAACTATTGGGAATTGAGAATAAAAATTGCAGTAAGAAATGATCATTTATAAAATAAGTTTTCAAGAGGACCATTTCTGTTTGAGAGGAATGTGAAGGTAGACCAGGCAACTAATCGCGTGACACTCGGCACATTTGGCGGCCACAACATCATCAGACGTTCCATGCCTGATTCATCTTGATGAAATGTCAAACGATCCACATTATCTGTGGACAGCCGATGCGTTTGTCTGGACATGACTCCTCCGGCTGTGTGAGGTCCCGATCAGATATGACGCTGGCTGCGGGCAGGACAACCACACCTCTATGCGTGGCCGAGCCAGCTCGGGCCATTCGTCCATTTGGACTACCCCAGAAGTCTATTGGGTCCGGAACACATACAAAAACACGGTGTTTTGTGACGCAGATAGTCGTTGCTCACCATGATCTTAATGCTGGCTCTTGGGTGTTGTATTGTGGCCTGCATTGCGCTGCGTTGGTGAGGTGTAAAATAAAGATTGCCAGAGGTACCCATTAGGCTTCTGCCACCTTGCCTGCTGCTGCGCTGCTGCCGCTATGGGCTACTTGGCACTCTACTGCTGTCACGTCGGCTGGCCGTTGTTCCACCGTGAATTTGAAGACCCGTGTGAAGCAGACGCCTCCCGTTGATCAATCAACAAGGTCCTCCATTTCCTGAATTTTACTCTCTATTCTATTTGCTGGGTGGGTGGAAGAAAGTGCGAGTTTTGTTTTGTACCAGGGATCCAGGAGGCGTGGCCACCCAGTAACTGTTGTTCATTTTGATGGCCTTATGTGAGGAATCATGTTGGAGGAAATGGAGAATCAATAGCATCATGTGAGACGTGGAGCCTAGAGTTTCCAAGCCTCTGGGTTGAGGTGGCACTAGCAAATCATCTTCCTCATCCTTGCTAAAATTCACGGCCATCCTCTTTCCAAGCAGGGACGTCGGTGTCTAGGAAATACCTCTCCTCCCTCCTCCTCCTCCTCCTCTTCCTCCGGCACAGCTGTCAACACCAGCCTGACTTGCCTCAGATGATGGCACCCTGGGAGCCTGAGGTGCCGCCTGCTGACTAGCTCTGGACCCTGAACCACTGCCTAATGAAGACGATAACAATTGAGAAACTCTGTCGGGCCTTGTGGATTTGACGGAGAGGAAACGGCTCCGTTGACTGCATCTGTGTCCGTCTCCTCTCCGTCGCTGGCGGGACTATGTCTTCAGGAGTGTCCAGCACGATCGTTCCAGAACTAAAGAATCACCACAATGGTCATGTGACAGAGGGCATGTCCGCCACTGACCATTTTGGTGGCTTCTTCAAAACTGGAAGGATGGTGCAGAGGCACATTTCCACAGGCCAAAGTCCTGGCAATGCCGACTTTCAGCTTTTGGCTTTCGGCGTGTTTGGGTTTTAAAAGTGTTTCTTCTGCTCCAAACCTGGGAAGACAGAAGGCTGCTGCTAGTATGGCCGCTGTACGGCGTGCAGGTCGTCAAACCTGGCTGGAAGGGAAGAAGGGGGTAGTGATGGGTCGCTGGTGGTGTGGTGGTACTCGGGCGACGGGGAGGCTGAAAGCGGAAGGCTGATCCCTGATCATGACTCTGAGAGACATGGGCAGCTGAGGAACGCTTGGTGGTGGCGGAGGGGCATGGAGGCGGGGAGACAGAGGGTGTGACACGTGGTTGGAGGACCGGCGTCGGGGTTGGCCTTTTTTGGCCAAGTGTTATCTCCATTTAACATCATGCATTCGCTGCATGTGACCTAGACATGTTGATGGTGGTTAACCACTTAAGGTTCTTGCCTCTACTTAATGCGTTTACAGCAAAGGCGGCATATGACATCGCTGGGTGAATTCAGTGGCTGCATTCAAGAAGGCCCAGGCTTGAAAGGGCTCCTGGACCTTTTTGACGGGCTAAGCGAGGAGCGGGGGTGGTTTGGCTGACCGTGGCTGGGCGGCAATCATATCAGGCGGGACTTCTGCGACCGCCACTCCTCTTCGTTTTTGTGGCGGGACCCGTATTGACAACTACCCCATGTCTTCCTCACGTCGTCAAATGATGAAGCGCTCGCAACGCAAAATTCTGCGGAAAAAGACCAGGGATGGATCGCAATGTCGGTCATCATCATACTCATAACACAGGTGACTTAGTCGTCCTGACTTTCTGCATCAGAGCTGCGGGCTACAAGCAAGGGGCCTGCAAGGCGTTGCCGAACCCGCCCGGGATTTTTTTTTACCGTTGACCGGGGTTGCTTCCTTCTCCTCCTCTGATGCGATCAGTAACTGGGCGTCAGAGCAGCACTAAATTCATCCTCTTGATCTTTTAAACATGCCTTCTGACACCCACCCGGCATTTTGTCATCAAAGAGGTCTTCAGGACAATGGGATTATCCACAGTGGTGGGTACACGGAGTTGACATTTGGGCTGCTTCATGTTGGACGGAATGCTGATGATGCTGTGATGACGACATTTGTGGCTAGTATGACTGGGTAAAATGAATGTAGATGCAGTTGCATTAACCACTTAAAGAGATGATTGGCGACAAGTTCGTTACTTAGATTACAGGGCCTGACCACAGCGATGACAGGCCCTGACGGGTCCTGCAACTGTCGTTCCGCTGGCATGGTAAGTCAACCAGCACTGGAAGCGAGCACCTTCTCTCGTACATTACCTCCATGTGCTACCCCTCTTTGCTCGCTTACCCCCAGAATTTCGCTCCCTGTTAAGAAATATAAAAAATTGAGAAGTATGGAATAGTTTTTGGAAAGTCTTTATTAAAAGACGCAAATTCACAGCTATTCTCAAATCCCTCTAATCAAAACAAAAATTGGCTGGATTCAAATTTAACTGTGCAAGGGGTCTACTCAACAAACTTGACTGGAAAAAGTAAAAAAAAACCACGTAACTGTTATGTTTCGTATAATACACAGTATTTTTTGCACCTTTTCAATTCACCTGTGTGTGACTATAGACATTGCTGTTTTAGATTTACGTGGATGCTGCGTAAATGAACAAAGCTGGGTGCGCAAAAGTCAAAAAACACGTATCTGTTATGTTTTTCGTTCATGATTCACGGTATTTTGGCAACAAACAACCTGTGCTGCTACAAGATTGCTGGATTGCAATTTAATGCGAAGGTTGGTAATATCAACACAGTTGGAAATGGTTTAAAATTGAAAAATGTACACCTGCAGTTTACTAAAAATGATGTGTATCCAATATAAGTTCAGGGCTGCCCAATATCCAGGAAATATTATCAATAGCAAAACTGTTAATAACTAAAGATATTGCAGTGCAATGTCTACACTAAGTCTTGGTGAACTTTATCCAGTGATTCCTTTATTAGATATGAGCTTGGTCTCGGTGTTCGACCTGCGGCCCCCCCCCCCCCCCGCTACCCCTGTGACTTTACAGCGGGTATGATGCTGCTTTAAAATTCTCAGCTAAATAACATAAAATCTTCTCGAAAATGTACTCTAATCTATCTAATTGGAAGGATCACAGCTAATAGTAGAGGTTCTCTGCTGCAGAAATACGACTAATTTCGCTGCTGCGCTGAGCTGTTTGGCCACAGGCAGAGCGCACGTACTATTTACTACTGAGACCTAGAGAGACACTAAGCGCTCTGAACAGGAAAAGCTCGTGTTCTATGATAATACGAGGTCACGTGATTTTTCCAGCCCAATCGCAACCATACACATCCCAGTCATGACGCGTCGCACACACATCTCACCCTGCTCTATTCCCGTAATATGATTTGCTGGCCGCCAAACATTACAGGAACGCCGAAAATGCGCGATCTTAATGATGATGCACACAGATTTTAACCTTATATTATCGCGATGATCTGAAAAATTCTTGGTCACCATAAAAAACCATGCCCAGCGATTTCACTTTGTCGAATTTAAATAAAAATCGCTCAACACTACTCCCATGCCCATCTCCAAGATTTCACACGTGCGGGACCAGTTCTCTGGGATATGCTACCACGGGTGATCAGGCACATTCACATAGTATTAAGAGGAGCCCTGAGAAATCTTCTCAGTCTGGTCCTACCATGGATCCCTAACTGCTATCCACACACATCTGTCACTCCCTTCACTAGGGCACTCACGGCACTTATCCTGTATATAGATGTTCTTCTGGGTGGCACGGGTCTCATACATTTTTCATGTCAACCCTCTAATTTATGAAACATGAACTGGACCATTGTAAACTTGGCATATTTCACCGTTTGTTTCACAACATACACCCTAATTAGATTGTAAGCTCTCACGAGCAGAGCCCTCACACCTGTGTATCATCTGTAAGTACATCTTTTTATGTGTAAGGTCTGTACGTAGACCCTCAAATTTGTAAAGTGCTGCGTAATATGTTGGCGCTAAATAAATAAAGATTATTATTATTATTATTATTATTATTAAGGACCTTTATATAAGGCTGAAACTCTCGTCTTTGCAGCATGGTGTTTGAAGATAAATCAGGGAATAGGGAGATGGTCTGGAACTGGTCTGGTAGAGAGTCCACTTTGCGAAGACCCCTCCGAAAGTTGCCCATGACGTTGTAAAAGTGTATACGAGCTATTGTATCCTTAGGCACATGTTGAGAAAGATTAACTAGCTTGGGTATTCTGTGAATTCTATCTATAATTAAATCTTGGGAATTGCATTAAGGGAGAATAATTGCCATTAGATCCATTAAGAAGGCATTCAACTGATCCGGTAAGATGGATTCTGGGTTACCTCTAATGTGCACATTGCTGTGCCTTGATCTGTCTTCAAGTTCAAGGATTTTGTTTGAGAGTCATTGGACCTCTTCCTCCAGTGCACTGTTGATGTCGATAAGATTATTGTGGGAGTCCGCAAACTCAGACATTTTTATCTCAATATGTTCAGTTTAAGACGCCAAGGACTGCAAGTCTTGTTTAAGGTCCAAGATCATGTGTTTGATGTCAGCAGTTGTTGGTCAATGGGAATAAGAATCTTCCTGTTGCTCGAGGTCCACCGACTCTGCTCTTGAAGTGATAGAAGGAGGTGCTGAGGGAAATTGTAGGCTTCTCTTGGACCATGCTCCATGTTGTGATGTTGAGGTGAAGAATTCAGGAAATTTAGACCTGGTGTTCTATTTGGAAGTGCCACCCAATATTTGTACTTAGAATATTTTTTTTATTCTTTTCTGTTTGACACAAAGCTGTATTAAAACAGAGCCAGACCCTGATGTGATGCTGAACTTATTAAAAAACCTTGGAATGACAGGCTTAAAAGAGAAAGTACAAGGTTTCTTGAGCTGTTGTGAGCTTTAGTTTACAACTTTAAGTAGGTGGACTTCTCAAGTATGGGAGTAAAAGCAAATAGTAAAGTCCCCGTAGAGTGGAATCAGGTGGAGCATTCAGTTAGGCTAATTGAGGAAGAAAAGCCAGTTGTGTTACATAAAAGGAAATGAGGATTGAGACCAGGCTGGCAGGTTGACAGATGGTGGAGTAGATTCAGGTGGCACAGGCAATATCAGGTGTACTAGCTCAGCTAGGTGACCAGGAGGGGGCTGAAAACTTTCCATTGAGCTCGAAGAAATTGTTGGCCTGTAATTTGTGTAGCGGGTTCTTAAGAGCTGGGTTTCAGGAAGGTGGTCAGCTCAGTTTAGAGCATTGCTGTGTGTAGGACTCAGAGACCTAAGATGGTGGCTATAGTATGTCTCTCTCACAAGGCCCAAGTGGGAAGAGATACAGGTTCAGCAAGCTCCTGCTGGGCTCACAAGTGGGTAGTACAAAATCACTTACTGCGGTCCCTTGGTGGCAGTGCTCCAAGCGCAAGAAGTCCACGGCTCCCACAGATCACAGGCAAAGAGGAAACGAGAGGAGCGATGGAAAGCGTGGGGCTTGTCAGTGCTCCCGATCCTCCACTTGAGCTCTGGTGAGCAGCAGCGGCAACGTCATTCCTCTGAACCATCTCCGCTGCTGGCAGTAGATCATAGAGCAGCTTTGCTGCTCAGATCAGCGTCCTTGAAAGTGCAGACAGATCAAGGGGACCCCATGGCAGGCATGATAGAGAGGCAGGTAGTGACGTTTGAAAATGGCGCCAATTTCCGCTGCAGTTAAGAAGGCTTGGGGAAGCCTGCTCTGTAGAGGTAGTTTTGAGTGACCAATCAGGACCAGCATTACACTAGCTAGTAGCCATCTTAGAGAGTCAACAGATGGTCCATGGAAAGGGCTGATTTTTTAGCTTTAACCCCTTCACGACCCTGGACGTATGCATATGCCCAGGTGGTTTGGGGGTTCACGCACCTGGATGTATGCATACGTCCTGGAGATCGTGCGAACTCTAAAGCAGAGTTTGCTCGATAACTAAGCGAGACACAGGAGGAGTGTTCTCTTCCTGCGTCTCTGACGACGACACAGCGGCTGCTGTGTGCTAACAGACAGTCCGGAGGGTATAGAATGCCTTCAGGGCTGTCTGTGACGTTACTATGCCCGGCCCTGCCATTTGGGCATAGCCGGGCATCGTAAGTGACAGTTGCCATAGAGACAAAAACGCAGCAATAAGGTGTATATTGATTTCTATTATAAAAATGAATTTCCCTATGGGAAAACGTAAAAAAAGGTGAAAAAGTAACAAAAAAGTGAAAAAGTAAAAAAAGTGAAAAACAGTAAAACACAAACACGAAATATAAAATAAAAACACGTACACAGCCCTTTTCCCCTTTACAATCGCCAATCGCCTTAAAAAAGATAATAAATAAAGTACCCATATTTGGTATCACCACGAGCGTCATGACCTGCCCTTTAAATATGTCATGTAAATTAACCCGCATGGTGAAGAAAAACCCCAAAATAAACAGTCACAAAATTGCGATTTTTGTTCATCCCACAGCACATACAATGGAATAACAAGCAATCAAAAACTCATCTAAGCACCAAAGTGGTGGCAATTAAACAGTTGGTCCACCCCACACAAAAAAGTCCTTACACAGCTCTGTATACGGAAAAATAGAAAATTTATGGCTCTCAGAAGACAGTGATGCATAAATATTATTTTACACAATAAAACACTTTTTTATAGCACTTCATCATAACAAAAACTGCATAAATTGGGTATCGCAGTAATCGTATCGACCCACAGAATAAAACTAACTTATCACCGATAGTGCACGGTGAGCGCTGTTAAAAATAAAAAACACCTACTAGTGGATTGCAGTATTTTTTCTTCACCCTGGCTTCCAAAAATGGATTTAAAAGCGACTCTCAAAAAGCCCTGTCCCCCCAAAAATTATACAAATAAAACATCAAATCATGCCACAAAAAACAAGCCCCTAATCAACTCCATACACAGAAAAATAAAAAAGTTATGGCTCTCAGACTATGTTGATGCAAAAACGTGTTTTTCTGTTTGAATAAAAGTGTTTTTATTGTGTCTAAAAGCAGTAAAAAAATAAGAAAAAACAAATTGGGTTTGGTGTTATGCATTCAACTGCTGAGTAAACTAGCGGCATGCATTTATACCACATGGTGACCGCTGTAAAAAATAAAAATAAAAAACACTACCAGGATTGCTGTATTTTGTTCAAAACAAATCACAAAAACTTATTAAAAAAAAAAAATAAAAAAAAAAAGTGATCAAGAGACATATGAACCACTTAATGGTACATAATAAAAACGTTGACTCATCCCGCAAAAAACATGTCCCTACACAGCTCCATGCACACACGCCAAATAGAAGTTATGGCTATCAGACTATGATGACATAAAAGTGAAGTTTTTTTTATAAAAAAAATATTGTGTAAAAGTAATAAAAAAACTATATAAAATTTATATCATTGCAATTGTACTGACCCCCCATAGTAATGTCTATGATATGAATTTATACCACGCGGCATAAGGTCTGTAAAAATTTAAGCCAAAAAACAATGACAAAACTGTGTTTTTTTTACTCCCCATTTTCATGGCCCAGTGCTAAAAAAACTATGGAACACCTGTGCAGCCAATATGCACAATACACCCCTAGATGAGATCCACGAGGGGTGTTGAATCCAAAATGGGGCAACTTATGGAAGGTTTTACCTGTTATGCTACTTGGGGGGCTTTGCTAATGAGACATGGCACCCACCAAAATCTGCATTCCAAAAGCCTGATAGTGCTCCCTCCCTTGTATGCCCTGCCATGTGCCCAAATAGCATTTACACCCACATATAGGGTATTGCCAAACTTGGAAGAAATTGTGTAACAAAATTTGCAGTGCTATTTTTTTCAGGATTCTTTGCAAAAATGAGACATTTTAAGCTAAAATTGCAGATTGTTGGAAAAAAAATAAATTTTTAATTTTCATAGCTAATGCTAAAAAATGAAATTGTAATGGAAATCCTATGGGGTTCCAATTTACTCCACTGCACCCATGATATTTTCCTTTGGGGCTGTTGTTTCCAAATATGAGGTCTTTTTAGGGGTGTTTATTAATTTTTAGTACCTAATGGCATCGCCAAACCCTGAAAATGGTGCTAAATAAAAATTGTATTGAATGATGGGATCCCAGAGTTCAGTAGGTTGCTCCTTCTTACTCTGAGGTTGTGGTTGAGCCAAATAGTGCACTCGGGCCCATTTGGGATATCTCGTGAAAATGGCAGAATCTGGGGAATCAATAATAAGTTGCATTACCTGGGTCAACATCTACCGTGTTCCAGTGGAATGAATGGATAAAAATTGAAAATCTGCAAAAAAAAAAGTAAATTTTGAAATTTCACTCCACTTCGTTTTAATTTCTGTTTGAATACCGTAAAGGTGTTAACAAGCTTCCTAAACACTGCTGTAAATACTTTAAGGGGTTGTAGTTCTTAGATATAAGTCATTTTATTGGGGTATATAAAATAAAGGCCAATCAAAGTCACGTCAGAACTGGACTGGTCTCTAAAAAAATGTATATTGCAAATTTTCTTGAAAATGTGAGAAATTACTATTAAATTTTTAAGCCCGCTAATGTCGTAAAAAATAAAAGGACATTTAAAAAATAATGCCAATCTACAGTGGACATATGGTAGATACTAGTTATTAACTACTTTGTGGTGAACAATTATCTGTCTTGCATGCAGAAATTTTAGAACTTTTGAAATGGACAAATATTTCCAAATTTTCATGCATGAAATTTTTATATTTTCACAAACAAACAAGGATTGTATGGACCAAAATTTCTTACTAACTTAAGGCACAATGTGTAACGAGAAAACATTCTCTAAATCCCATGGATGGGTAAAAGTGTCAAAAAGTTATTCTCACATAAAGTGACATGTCCGTTTTCAAAAATATGGCTGTGTCAGGAAGGTCAAAACTGGCTGGGTCTTTAAGGGGTTAAAAGGCTTAGTTGGGCCACGATATTGAGTTTCACCATATGTCTACTAACATCCCCTGCTCATGCCACACCCTCCTCGTGTTCCTGAGTTCTATGATTGATACTTTAAACGAACAGCACTTCGGTGATTTCATCACACCACTTGTGAGAGAATGCGTGCTACCAGCGCCAATGAATAATTATTATGCTTCCGCAGTCTTCAAAGCCTCACAGTTCTGTTAACTAACAGTGGAAAATGTGATTAGCAGGAGAATGGACTTTAAATTTCTGCAACTGTGTCAACATTCTAATAAAGTCTACCAATCAGACTAGGCTTAGATGAAATGCGCATGTGCAACAATGTCTGGACCGCAAACAAGAGAAGGCATCTGGCATCTGTGAACATGTAAAAATTGATCCAGCATTCCAAAAATAATGAATAAAATGTCCTATTTATTGATAATCCATTTAAAGCTTATGGCATGATGACACAGGAAAAGCAAAAGCCGCTTAGTCATAGCAGGCATCTGTGCATGTGCGGCCATAATGGCAAGCACAGTTATGATCACATTTTCTGACAATGAGTTGTACACAAAGAAGATAAAAAGAAAATTTAAACTACATCTGAAGATTACATAAATTTTAATAACATGAATTTATATGTTTATTTTTTTAATTCTGGGCTTTCCCATGTCAATTCTTTGAGATGGTAAGACCCCTTTAATCAACAGAAAAAACACCTTTAACATAAAAGTGGAAATCAACCTCTGCAAAGTGAACAAGAGTATAGTTTAAGTTCACAAATAAATTTCTTCTTTTTTTAAAATAAGTTTTACACTATTCACATTTCACACTAAATAGCCTTTCAGATGAATTATATAGGTTATTGCGGTTTAATAGGAATGCTTTTTAATAATGTTTCGTTCATGGACCACAGTGATCAAAGGGTTAAGCGCCAGGGATCTACGGTTTCTACTGCTTCCCAGCCCTTATAGAGACTGCTCTAGGAACAGAACTGATAGCTACAGCTCTATTTCTAGCACAGCTAGGGTGCTAGGAGCCACAAAACCCCTTTTTTGATGTCGCTGTAGAAGAACAACCAGCAACGCCCGCTGTTAAAAGATGGGGGGTGGTTGTTAAGGGGTTAAACTGTATATGTGGTTCATTATTAGTTACTTCTGGAAATGCAGACATTTCTATTTTTCTTATTTTTCTTTACACAATTTTTAAATGGCTGTCAAAATGCATAATCGTTACTCTGTCCTGCCACAAATTCTCAGTTGCATTGTGATTCTGAAATTAACTTTACCAGTTTGAGAAATTTTTCTTTTTTCAGCCCTGTGGTACGTTTGTGTATGGGGTCCTTGTTTTCTGATAAATCTTTCACCGGGCTGCAGTTTTGTGACACTATAGACAGTCTGTTTCCAACATGTGAAATACCATATAAGGCCATGTCCCCACGGCACGGGTTTTCGGACGGTTTTTCAGCCGGTTTGCGGTTTTTCAGACCGCCTGAAAAACCGGCCGAAAATGAGCACAATTTGCTGCTCTATGGAAAAACCCGTGCAGCAGTTCCCCCACTGCACGGGTTTTCGCCCGATGTTTTGTCGCGGCGGTCTTCGGCGGCAAAACATAGGAGAACATGCCTCCATTTTCCGTCCGGTTTCCCGACGGGAATATGTGCCATGTCTTTGGGCGAGGGGGGAGGGTATTCATCCGCTCATCGCGGAGAGAGGAAAAGCCGTCCCCCCAGCCGGCCGATGGGGGAACGGCCCAGCAAAACAGGACAAGTACCGGCCGGCACACCGGGCGGTGGTCATTTTCTGTGCCGTGTAAACGGCCCCTAACAGTTTTTATTAAACCTGTCCTCTTTTAAATCCATAAAAAGTTTGTTTCCATCTCAACCAGTGATGGCACAGGGAGAACAGCGGAGAAAATAGGGATGATAGTATTTTTGTCACAAAGGCGTTCTCTTGCCCAGTACCTCTCTTTAATTCCCTGGGTCAACACACTGAAGATATCCGGGGGAAGGCTGCACGTGAGATAATGGTCAGGGAAATACTGTCTTTTCCTCTGATTGAGGCCCAGGGCAGGACTTCTTAGTTACATGGTTACTTTTCTTCATAGCCTCATCTTAGATCACACCGAATATCCAATTGCAGAACACTTTATACACTCTACAACAACCATCCTTACTTCAAGCTCTTGCAATGTTTTAATCCTTTGGGCACTGTTAAAATGTCAGCATGATATTGCATTTTTACGCTGAAAATAATTCAGTCATAAACACATTGCAGTGGTTGTCAAAGGAATTGGGATAGACATTAATATATAAATTAAATTTCACTCTGGGACACCACACAAGGACCTCTTATCACTTTATGATCAGAGTGAGTCACACTATCAGGGGTGATGAAACTTCCTTGCGAAATGTGCGTTGGGTTGTATCCTGGCACCATTTGGTCTGTATCCACTTTTCTTCATTTATTTGATGATTGTGCATAGTGCTATTCATGTACTATTCATAGTATGTCAGTATCTCAATATATACAATATGTATTTGTATTTGAATTGATGTTAGGGTTGTATTGTTTGCATCTGATTTACTCTTATTGAGTTTGTGGTACTATGTTTACTCTCTCTTATATTGGGATACTTGTCTTGTGGTATTGCCTTTAGTACTCCAGCACTGCTTTATAATTGTGCTTTTTATTATGTCTTTATATATTTATATTTCAATAAAATTCATCTTGTGTTTATTATATAGTTTTGGGTAGTGTTGTTTTGTTTGGCATGGTTTACAGTGTATTTTTATCCAACTCATTTGTTTGGTTATTAGTCACATTTTTTTTGATTGGCGGTTGTATTGTCCCATAGTGTTGATCCAAAGGAAGGCAAAACCCACCATGAGGTAGAAGACAATTGTCCTCATTTTAAGGAAAAATATCCTTCCTGACTCTAAACTGGCAATGAGAATAAATCCCTAGATCAATGACCCTTCTCCAGAATCCTGGTCACTATAAATTATTATATTTAGAGATGGGCGAATCGATTCTAACGAAGTGGAATTCGTTTAGAATTTCAGGAAAACTTCGGTTCTGCGCGAAGCCTTTTTTATTTTGTCCCATATACGCCTAATTTACATCTGTTTTTTCTGTAAGGTATTTCATGCCAAAGGCTTAATTTAACTTCTTGCACTTGTTGCGGTTTAATTTGTACAAAAAATACAGGGTGTCTCCCTATTTCTTTGGTCCCCATATGCCTAAATTACATCTTGATGTTCTGTACGGTAATTTCATACCCAAGGGCTAATTTAACCTCTTGATTTTGGTGTAATTTGGAGTAAAATACAGAGTGTGTGTACTTCTGCCACATACACGCCTGAAATCCATCAACCTCAGACTGGTGGGGTATTTAAATCTGTGGCCTAGAGTTCATTCACTTTTTGTGGAGAGTTCTGTGTCAAATCCAGTGTTTGTGTATTTCAGCCCTCCAAACATCTCAAATCCAGCCACTCAGACTCTTGGATATTGCTTATATGTGGCAAACAGTAAATTTTTTCAATTATTGTGAGTGTTCTGTTAAATGCTGATACATGTAGAGCCCCCAAAAGAGTGAAGAGGGTGTCATCAGTTTAATTTGTGCATTGCGTACTTAATCATTTTGCAATTCTTGTTGATCCATTCAGTGTCGCTTTCAACCTGGTCAATAATGAATCATTGTAAGCACGAAAAAAGAAAAACAGAGTTGATCCCAAAATATGTAAAAGAATTTTGCATGTGTTCTGTGTTTTGTATCCACTCCTGCTTCTGGCTACCTTCTCATCTGACAATCCTGATACAAACAAAGGAGCATATCATACTAGCCTTACAGCTTCTCCGAAAACACAATCACTTGTGTTTGTCCTTTTCATTCCTTATAACAGATTAAAAGAAGGGGAAAACCAAATGTAGTGGCAACGTCATAGAGTGCTGGAGGGTGGAAACAGCATTAGAAAACCCATAGGGTGGTTCGACTGTGAGAGTGTTCAGTTGGCAGCAGCATGAATAGGCCCACAAAGTGGCAATTGACAGATTGTGAAGGCGGCAGCAGCATGATTTGGCTACAGACTGGCAAAAGTACACAGTGTGGAGGTAGCGGCAGCAACAGCAGCAGCCGGAGAGTGATGGCAGTTAGGTGACATCATGAGGAGGTGACAGTAACAGCAACATCAAGCCTGAGATGATGAATGGTGACTAGCGCTGGAGATGACAGGAGCAGTATGAGGAGACCTGAGTGGTGAGTGGGCCAGCAGCCATAGAACGGCTACATAATGGCCCAGTGAAGCCCTAAGAGTGGGAGGTGGGTGGCAATACAAGTCCTTTGTAAGATGTGGGTGGTTGAATGGAGCAGCTGGGCAGCAGATGTGTGGGTGCATCAGGGGGTGGCAGCATCCAGAAAGTAGACTGAGGCAGGTAGCAAAAGGATTCCAGGGTTCAGGGTCTCGTCCAGGTGCTTGCAGACTGGTGGGCACCTAAATCACTAGGGGCGTGAAGAAAGGTGGTTCATCATACAAACTCCCAGGAATCAGGTTGCTGTTGCTGGACTGGTACTGCTCCTAACCCTCCATCCCTTCACAGCAGCCGTGGAAGTGGTCATGAGCGCTGATGAACCACCCGGTCAGACCTGCTCTAAGAGGATGGACAATGGCGCTGAATAGGGACGTGGCCAATCTGATATTACATAGGGATGACTTATAGTACTTGAGTTTATCCTCCACGTCTTGCCCCCAATTTGGTACCGGTAATGTAGGGTCCAAGAGGGTGGAGAGCCAAGAAGTCATCCTCTGCCGGATGGTGACATTCAGCGTCACTAGCCAGGCCAAAATCAGCATGAAGTGGGCCATCTGCGCAAAGTGACTCTGAGGGACTCCTGCATCCATCTCCACTGTTACTACTAAGTGTGTGTCTGGGTCATCTTCCTCTTCTTCCCTCATCTCCGTATGCTCTTCCTGACTCCTCTTCCTTCGCACCTGAATACAAAAAAAACATTAATTTCGCCCAGATACTGCTTATGCTCCATTGTCTTCCTCCTCCTCCAGTTCAGCCCCCACTGGACGTGAGATGTAGCGCCATTGTCTCCAGTCCCCTGACCAGACAGATTTTGCAGCATCTCTTCCAAGACATGAAGCAGTGGAATGACGTTATTCATCCTGTAGTCCCGGTGACTGACAAATAACATGGCCTCCTCAAAGGGCCTGAACAAATGGCAGGTGTCACACATGAGCTGCCACTGGCTGACATCAAAATTACACAGGGGAGTACTCCTGTCCACTTGGATCATCAAAAAATCATTGATGCCCTTTCTCTGTTCATGAATTTCTCCCTGTTCATAAGTTTATCCCTGTTCATCAATTTCTCCCCGTTAATATATTTCTCCCTGTTCATATATTTCTCCCTGTTCATAAATTTTTGTTTTTCTTTGTTTATAGTTTCTCTGTTCTGTTTAGCTCAATGAGAGTGTACTGGTGGTGTAGGAATTCTAAAAAAGTGCTTGCAAATTTTCCTGGACCAGTTCTCTTGAATGGTGCAGAGTCCACCACTTGAAACAGGGAAGGACTGCAGTACACCAACTTGGACATGAGCATGGTCAGCTGATGCATTAGGGATGGCTCGATGCATACTGCTGTCTCTTGGCAATCGTCTCGGTGACGGATCTGCTCGGCACCATGGTACCGAGGAGCGCAGGTAGTACTCTGGGGACGGTATGATGATGTAAACAAAGGACTGGGATTTGTCCTTCGAGCAGAGGTGGTGAAGCTTTGACTGCCTGAAATGGGAGGCGTGCCACTGGGTGCTGCTGCTGCGACAGGATGGACAACCATATCTGAGACACATTTCTCACAGGCCACTGTATGGTGTTGCTGCATGATGTTGATGCAGGGCTGTGGTGCCAACATTAGGTCGCTGGTCACGCTTTACTTTCTGCCAACAGATTGGACATATAGCCATATTTGCCTCCTCTGGTGTCTTGTCAAAAAACTGCCACAACGCCGAGTAGGTGAGTTTACCACCAATGCTCCGCACTGACTGACTGTTATCGCCTCTGCCTCGGTGAGCCCGCAACTTTCTGGGACCTGCAAAGTTGGTGGCTCTAATCGTTTGGCTGTTGGCCTCCCAACCTTGCATTAGCTACACCACCCTGCCTGATCTCCGGCCACACTACCGACTTACGGGCTGCACCACTGCCTGAAACGCAAGCTGCCACTCTCTTCTCCCAAAAATATTGATGAAGCCCTTGCTTCCAGGGCCGGGACGATGGGTAGTCGAAGGTAGGTGACCCCCTAGGGCGCCACTTCATACCAGGCAGAGAAGGGGGCACAAAGGAGGCATGGAGTGGGCTGAATTTTCCATTTGGGGGGGCACTTACCTGCTGCCTTGTTTAAATAGGGCACCATGAAAGAATACCTTTTCCGCCTTGCCTGCTTCACCCGGGCTCCAATGTGCGGATTGCTGGCTACAATTGATTAGTGCTTAGATTGCCTCGTCACCGCGTACCTCCTCCAACGGTCGAATTGTCGCTGTACAAAGCCGGACCGGCTCGCAACATAACCCCCCATACCCACTGTCTCCTCATCACTAGCTTGCACCGCTTCTTGCAAGAAGCAGCGGATGTTTTCCCCCACCTCTTTGCTGCCCACTGTCCTCAAATAGTTGGTCCTCACTGTATAGTGGCGCAAAGGCCACAACACATAGTAGTTTTCTGGGTGTGGGAAGCGAACTGGACAGAGGTTGGTTGAGGACAGGTGAGGGCCCTCCACCTGCTCCCAGGCCATGCCAACTAAGGGTTGTGTCCTGGACAAACCCCCCACACCCCCCCTGAACTCTTCGCTCTGGGGTTGTCAGGATGTCATTGGGAGAAAGTGGATGACCTAGTTCAATCATTCAAGAAAACGTTGGCTTAGTGTCAAAACACACAAGCTGCTAGATGACACCGGAGCTTGTGGCCTCGCGGGGTGACCCCTGTTGTGGACGTCCCCTTACTGTTCTGTGAACTGTGACCAGTTCCAGGAAAACCTACTATTGTGTTCTTTGGACGCCTATTGTAGTTATCTTGGCCCTTAGCTCGGTTCTTTCAAGCTGGCGCTGACGTTACCTTGTCAGGCTGCATTTCCACTTCAGTAATTTGGTCATGTTTTGCCCCTGTCAGTGCCCCAGGGAATTTGTGAAGAGTGATGTTGATTCTAGAGCCGGCGGCTTGCCATGTGCGTTGTCGATACACTGCATTGTTTGAAGCACCAAACCACGCTCCCTATGCATATTTGAGCATGGCACAATGTTCTACAACACCCTACAGGCTCTCTACAGCCAGGAAATAGCTGTTTTTAACGCGATTAGCTGCAAATAAATTTGGATTGAAATTATTTTTGTTGGAAAATTCGGCGAACTCTGCGAATCGAATTTTTGAGAAATTTGCCCATCTCTACTTGTATTATTGCACTCTAGAAATGCATCCAAACCCTTTTGGAATTATATTTGTGAATTCACCATGACAAGTTCCTCTGACAGAGTTCCATAGTCTCACTGCTTTTACAGTAAAGGACCCCTTTCTATGTTTATGTAGAAACTTTCTTTCCTCTTGGCGTAGAGGATGCCTCCTTGTTCTAGATACAATCATGAGTATAAATAGATCTTGGGGGAGATCTCTACTGTTTATTGACCTTTAATATGTTTATACATATTTATTATGTCCCTCCAAAGCTGTCTTTTCTCTAAACTAATAATCCTAATCTTGCTAATGTTTCTGGGTATTGCAGTTCACCCAGTCCTTTTATTATTTTTGTTGCCCGCCTTTGAACCTGTTCAAGCTCTACAATGTCTTTCTTGTGCACTGGTGATCATGGAATGGATTTTTTCTTCCCATGTGCATAACCTTGCATTTATCTGTGCTAAATCTCATCTGCCACTTAACTGCCAAGGCCTCCAACTTATCCAAATCCTTTTGTAATAAAACATTATACTTTTGATTAGTTTACAGAGCTTAGTATCATCTGCAAAGATTGATATTCTACTGTGAAATCCATGTGTAATGGCATTAATGAATATAATAAAGAGAATAGGGCACAATACTGACCGCTGTAGTACCATAGTACCCCACTAGTAATAGGAATCCAGTCCGAGTATGTATCATTAATCACCACCCTTTGTTTTCTATCACTGAGCCGGTTACTTACCCACTTGTAAACAATTTCTCCCAGTCTAAGCATTCTAATTTGAATTACCAACCATTTATGTGACACAGTATCAAATGCTTTAGGACATTCTAGATATATGACATTCAATGCCTCACCCCGATCCATTCTAGAACAAGTTTTATCATAGAAGCTGATGAGATTAGTTTGACATAACCATTCTTTCATAAACCCATGCTGGAATGGAGTTATTCATTTATTTTCAGTGACATACTCCAGTATAGCATCTCTTAGAAAACCATCAAACATGTTATCTACAACAGAGGTTAAACATACCTGGCTATCATTTACAGGATCATTTTTTGACCTATTTTTATTGTTGGCACCACATTTGCTATGCATCAATCCTTTGGGACATACCTAGTTACATTTACAGTCCATAAATATTAAGAATAGGGGCCTGTCTATCACATGACTTTATTACCTTAGGACATGGGGGTATATACCTTCAGAACCTGGTGATTTGTCTATTTTAATCTTATTAAAAGTTATATTTGTATCTATGTATCTCTTTTTGTAACGTCCCCATGAGTTCCATGATTGATAATGCCATCCAGTGCACAACCTGTGCAATGTATGCAATCCTTGAACAACAGTTCGAGTGTGCACACTGCACATTTAAAAGCCTGTATCCTGGATCTAAATGAGCAAGTGGCAACTTGGAAGCGAGTCTGCTTCTCACTGAGCAATCACTCACAGGTGTAGATGCTGGGGAGGATGGCAGCTAATTGGGTAACAGTCAGAAAGAGGGGTAGAGGGATAAGTGTCAGGGAGGCTAGTCCTAATCTAGCACACCCCCAACAAAAAGATTGGCAGATGAGGGGGATGTCAGCTCAGAAATAGCACTGCTGCAGCAACACACTACCCCTGTCTGCTCCAGGAAGGTGGAGAATAGTGCAGATCAGGCTAGACAGGTGCTCGTAGTTGGGGACTCCATTATTGTGGGAACAGGCAGGGCAATCAGACACAAAGACTGGGATTGTCAAACAGTATGTTGTTTACCTGGGGCCCGAGTTTGAGATATCGCGGATCGGGTTGATAGATTGCTGGGTGGGGCTGGTGAGAATCCAGCTGTCATGGTGCACATTGGCACCAATGACAAAGTAAGGTAGGTGGAGTGCCCTTAAAAAGGATTTCAGGGACTTAGGCCAAAAGCTCAAGGCAAGGACCTCCAAGGTAATATCTTCAGAAATACTACCTGTACCACGGGCCACACCAGAGAGGCAGTAGGATATTAGAGAGGTGAATAAGTGCTTCAAAAATTGGTGTAGGAAAGAGGGATTTAGGTTTTTTGGATAACGGGGCTTACTTCTGTCTTGGCTACAGACTCAATGCTATGGACAGGCTGCACCTAAGGCCGTGTTTACACGGCTTATTCCCGACGGATTTGTGAGCCTTATTGAGCTCACAAATCCGCCGTGAATAAGGGGCGGGGGCGGGACCGGAGCGCGGCGGGGGCGCCGCTCCCGGCCCCATAGACAATGCATTGTTTACGGCGCGTACGCGCCGTAAATAATGCGCATGTCACTTTCTCCCCCTGCGGCGGATTCGCCGAGCGGGGAGGAGCGACGGATTCCACTGTTCTCTATGAGAGCAATGGATTACCGTAATTGCTGCCGCGGATTGGCGCCGTACTGCAGCGCAAATCCGGCGCGCAGTACGGCGCCAATCCGCGGCAAAATAAGCTGTGTGAACGAGGCCTAAATGGGGATGGTGCAACTATATTGGGGGAAAAAATGGCCAGGACCGGGGAGCAATACGGAAACTCGGGACTGGGGGGGAGCAACTACAAAGATAGCGTGTAAAATAGTGTAGATTGAGAGCTGGAAATTAGTTATAAATCAGGGGGTGCAGTGGAGGGGGTAGCAATAGTTGAAAAGAACAGGGGTAAAGGGATAAAAACTGAAAAATCTCTAAATTGCATGCTGACCAATGCCAGGAGTCTCAGAAACAAAATTAAAAAAAAACTGGAATTATGTATTGCTGAAGAAAAATATGACATATTGGGGATAACTGAGACATGGCTGGATGAGAGCTATGACTGGGCAGTTAACTTACAGGGTTACATTTTATTTAGAAGAGATTGTTAACACCGGAAAGGGGGAGGTGTGTGTAAAATTCTGTCTGAAGCCAACACTGCAGGAAGATATAGATACAGGAAATGAGCATGTGGAGTCATTATGGGTAGATATACATCAGGGTAATAACAATAACAAAATTCTACTAGGGGTCTGCTATAGACTCCCTAATATAACAGAACTCATGGAAGATGTACTCTTCAGGCAAATAGATGAGGCAGCTAATCAGAATGAAGTTATTATGGGCGACTTTAATTACCTAGTTATAAATTTGGAAACTGAAACTTGTAGCTCTCATAAAGGAAGCAGGTTTTTGTCAATAACTAAAGATAATTACCTCTCCCAAATGGTGCAGGAGCTGACTAGAGGAAAGGCTCTTCTAGACTTATTATTCACTAACAGACCTGACAGAGTAACAAAGGTTCAGGTTCGGGAGCACCTAGGAAATAGTGACCACAATATAATAAATATAATAAATATAATAAATTTCCATTTATCCTTCAATAGAGTTTTTGTCGAGGAGCCACAAAAACATTGATTTTCGGGAGGCAATTTTAATTGCTTAGGGGGCCCCCAAAAAAAAAATTGACTGGGACAGGTGTTTTAAAAATGGAACAAAATAAAATGGGAGATCTTTAAAAAAAAGTAAGTGCCCACTGTGAAGGTACATACCTTTGGTAATAAAAAAATTAAAAACGGAAAAAACCCAATATGGATAAATTTAATATGTAAAGGAGACAATAAATAACAAAAATAAAGTGTTTAGCTTTTAAAAACGGGGGCGTAAAGAGGCACTAAAAACTAAAAGGAAAACATAAAAAATGAAAAAAAAAATGAAAAAGGGCAGCAAAGGGGAGACAAAAAGACATATTGCCTAGAAAGGTTACGGTCGGGAGCTGGATCCAGGGCCACCGCGGGAGTTCGTAAGCCCCCACCAGGGAGGGGAATCAAAGGGGGGTTCCCCGTTTAACCCAGAGCCCGCAGAAAAGGGGGGATGGTCTTGCGCGGCGGGAGTCCCCCAGGTATACCCTGGGGGGTGTGCGGGGGGGCCAAAGGAAGGAAAGGATGGGGAGGAGGCTCGAAGTCGGGGAACAGGCGGAGGTCAGGACGGGGGCTCGGTTCGAGCGGAGCCAAGAGGGGTCAGGGCAGGGGCAAGGTTCGTGCGGTAAACGTAAGCAGAGAGCGGTCACGGTAAGCAAGAAGGGAATGCTTGGAACACTTTCACCAGGGGGAAAATACCCCAAAAGGATCGGGGGGCCGGCAGGAAGAGGCCAGACTTAATGGGACAGTCCGGCTGACCAATTACCGGGGCATGTCCTTTAAAATTTTTCAAGCACCCGGGCCCGTGCCCCCCCCTAGGGGCGGAGCCAGTCCCGGGAAAACGAAGACACTGGGGAGGGGCCGGGGGAAGTCGCCGGCTGGAAGGGACACGGCGGCCCCCCGAACCCGACGGGGGGGACGGGGCTCCGCTGGGAGCAGGGGCACGGGCGGCCTGCGACCAAGAAAGGGGTTTCGCGGGGCGTCCTTTGACAGTCCCCCCCCTTTAGTCTCCCCCCCTTTTGGGCCCCCCGCTCTCTTATGGATTGGAGAAATCTCTGGAAAAGGTGGGTTCGGATGTTCTCCCCCGGCTCCAGGACCTCTTTTGGGGGCCGAACCCCCCCCAGCCCCCAGGAAGTATTTTTTCCCATTTCCCTCTCCCCCAGTTTTTCTTTGCCCTCGAAGACTTGGGGCGCATCACCAAAAGAGGAGGAGAACGCCTTCTGGGAAAAACGTTTAAGGCCAGGGGTTTCGAAGGAGCGTGACGAGTTGGGGATTCCATTGTAGGAGGGAGGGGAGTTTGTATACACCGGGGTTGATGGGGTGATGACTCAAAGGGTCCCAAAATGGGGGTCCCAGTTTATGTAAAGGATCTTTAGACGGATTCTAGACGAGACCACCCCTTGTCACTGGGGAGAAGACGGGGGGGGTTTCTTTTTTTATTGCTTGGTCCCGCGTTCGGAGTGGGAGCAGCACTGGGCCCGGGAGCAGAGGGTCTTCATGTTTGAACCATGCGTCCGCCGCCGGAACTCAGAGAGGTTGCCAGGGGAGAGGAGGGCGGGGATGAGGCCATACAGATGTAAAAGGGGAGAGACCCCCGCGGTTGACTAAAAGAGGTTTTACAAAAACTCCGCCAGGGCATTTAATTTGGGACCATCATCTTGATGTGCCGAACGAAGTGGCGAAGGAACCCCCCCGGACTTGGTTGACCCCTCCACCGGGCCCGTTCGTCTGTGGGTGTAGGCGGAGGAGAAAGTCGAGCTTGACCTAATTTGTTTGCACAGGCTCGCAAAATTGGAGAAAAAATTGAACCCCCCTCTGAGACAATTTGCTGAGGGGTCCATGCACCCGGGAAAACACATGAGGAAGAATACCCTCCGCCGGCGGGGAGGCAGAGGGCAGGTGCAAAAAAAGAAATGCCCACGGGAGAAGCGGTCCGTTATCACCAAATAAGGGTGTTCCCCGGACCGGGGAGGTCTTTTAAAGAAGCCCAGGAAATTTTTGGACCAAGTTTGATTGAATGGGGGGGGCGAAGTAGGCCCCCGGTTGTGACGTGCTCTTGTTGCGGGCACGGGAGTCACAAACGAACAAAGTCCTTAAGCCCTTTCAAGCTAGGCCCCCAATAGAACCCCGGGATATAGGGGGAAGGCCCTTGGGGCCCCCGGGATCCCCCACCCCAATGGCAATGCCCCCTTTTTAAGTACGTCTGTGGAGAGCAGGTCGCACAAAGTCCTTTCCCCGGGGGAAAAACCTCGGAAAGGCCCACGGGCGCTGCGAGATTGGCGCCTGGGGGGATTATGTGCTCAGGGAATTTCCCTCCCCACCCGTCGGAGGAGGAGAGGGCAAGCTCTACATTTTTCCCCGCGGGCCTGAAGTGGATCTGAAAATCGAATGAGAAGAAGAGCGACCCCCCTAGCCTGGCGGGGTTAAGTCGCTGAGCCGTCTGCAGATTTTGGGGTTCTTGTGGTCCGAATAATAGGATGGAAAACAGGCGCCCCAGCAGATAACCCCTTTCCTCCGCGCCAATTTTATGGCAGAAAGCTCCCGGTCGCCCAATCGTTAATTCCTCCAGCAGATGAGAAGGTCTTGGGAGAGAAGCCCCCGTTCAGTCTTCCCAGGGGGGCCCTTTTTGCGTAAGAATGCTGCTCCGACAAGGAGGCATCCCCAGGGAAGGGTTTCTTAAAAACCGGACGTGAAAGGGATGACCCGGTTAGAAGGGATTTTGATTTCGAAAACGCCCCCTGGGCCTCGCCCGGCCCCGTGCGTGGATTGGGCCCTGTTTCTTGGTGAGAGCTATATCGGGCCACCAGCGTGAGAGGGGGGATAAAACTCGATAGTATTTGCAGAAGCCCAAGAATCGCGGGATAGCCCGTACCCCCGACTGGGCGGGGCCACTGAAACACGGCAGACAGTTTTGCTGGATCCATCCGTAGGTTTGGGCCCGGAGATGACATACCCAGAAGGGAAAGGTGGTTGATGGAAGATGCACTTCTCCGATTGGTGTACAGGGGGTTTTTTCCCAGAGACTTTCCAGTCCTGACGAATTGGTGCGGTGGGTCCGAGGTCAGGAGAGAAACCAGGATGTCATCAAGGTAGACCCCCACGCAGGTGTGGAGGAGGTCCCTGAAGAATCATTCACTAGTCCTGAAAGACGGCGGGAGCTTTTGCACAGCCCGAAGGGCATCACCAGGTACCAAAGTCCGCCCTGGGTTGAAGGGTTTCCCCATTCATCCCCCTTGCAAATTTCGGCCCAATTTGTGGGCCCCCTTCAGACCAACTTAGAAAAGATCTTTGCGCCCCGCAGGGGGGTCAAACAGTTCCCTGATCAACGGCAGTGGGTAGGGCTTCACTGTGATCTTGTTCAAACCCCCGGGAGTTATGCAGGGTTAAAGGGAGTCCTTCTTTTTACAAAAAGAACCCACCCTGGGGGCGGGGTTCCGGATGGAAAACCCTCTCCTGAATTTTTCCGGTGTCTCGGGGCTGTTGGGTCTCAGGGCCGCAGTGGGGGATGGCCTCGGGGAGGGCTGGTGCCTGGGAAAAAGTCGATTGGGCAATCGTAAAGGAGATGCGGGGGCAGACTTTTGGCTTGCTTCAGAGAACACTCGGGTACTCCAGGTATTCGGGCGGCAGCCCAGGCAGGGCTCCCGGGGGTTGAGCGGAGCAGGGAAAACAACCGGGCGAGGTGCCACCAAACAGCGCCCCCCACAGTTGGGGCCCCCAAGAAAACACCCCTCCAGTAGACCCGCCCGGGATGGGAGGGAGCCCCCCCATGGGAGATGAGGAGAACCGCCGACGAGGAGCGAGGCCCCACTTAGAAGGGTTTTTTCCCTTTTGCAGCGCCCCCAGTGGGGGGGAAGTGGCTTGGTGCCAATGAGGTGTCGCTAAATGCTCCCCGAGACGGGCGGGGACCAGGCTTTCCAGATGTATTACCGGAACCGATCTGCTTCACTAGAGTGGTGTTTGAAGTTCCGGCGGAGCCTGATCCAGAAACGTCGGAATTGGGAAAGTGATGCCCGTTTGTCACGACCTACAGGGCCAACAGGTGTGGAGAGGGGGAGGTTGCACCTAGGAATGGCCCCCTCCCACAGATCTGGGGCGGAAGTTTCCGCAGGCTTGGGGCGCTTGGGGGCAATTCCCCCGAAAATGCTCTGGGCGCCACAGTGAGGGCCCAAATTTTGCCGAGCGGGCCAACCTTGTTCAGGGAGAAAAACCATCAATTTGCATGGGTCCCGGGGGGGTTGGGAAAGTGGCCAGGAGGCCCCTGGAACACCCGGGGCCAGGCGAGGAAACGGCGAAGTTTGGGGTGCTGCGCTCTTGCGAAGTTCTTCCCCCCGTTCAAGGGAAACACTCAATGCGGGTAGCTAACCGGTCAGTCGCTGAGGGAAAATGGGGAAATCTTGCGGCCAAGACGTCTTTAAATTTGGGTAGGGGGGCCCCTTTTTTGAAGGTAGCACACAAGGGTCTGTTTCCCTGAATTTTAGAGGCCATAGTACGGATTGTACCCCCGGGGTCTCCTACAAAAGATCCCCTGGGGTGGTTTAGGAGGGGGGTCTCAGCGGAGGAGGCACGAGCTGGTTCCTCGAAGAGTTTAGGAACTCAGAGGAAAAGACTGTAGATCCGCCGTCACGGGTCGCCTGTCCCAGGGGGTCGCCCTGCCAGGGCCTTCCCGGAGAGGAGGTGACCACGAAAAGCCCCCTTCGCCGTTCAGACAGGAAATGAACGGTCATCAGCTCCCCCGGGATAGAGCATTGGGGGGATGAACCCCCTGCGAGTTTTGGGCACCGTCGAAAATTGGATGGGGTGACAGAGCCCCGGAACCGTAGAGGGAGGTAAACCCCTGGAGCTGGGGGAAGGCTGCTGCTGCCGGGACGGTTAGATTTGCTGCACATGGGATAGTGGTGAGTTGCTGGTCTTTACCCATTGTGAGACTGGCGAGAACAACTGCGTCAGATTTTGCAGGCGGTTAACCCCCCCCTTGGCGGGATCCATGGCCGGTCAAATGTTACGGTCTGGAGGGGGATCCACTGGACCTGCAGGGATGACTAACCCACACCAGGGATTGGAAAATTTAATGGGTCCCCCGGGATTCACCCGGCCCGCGCAAAGCGGGATAGTCTTGGGGCGGAGTTTCCCCCAGGCACTACCATGGCAGGGCTCGGCTGGGGGGGGCCAAGGGAAGGGACGGGGTCGGGATGCAGGCTCGAAGCGGGGAAGGAGGAGGTCAGGACAAGTGGGTCGGTTCGACGGGGGAAAGCAGGAGACAGGGGAGGCGGGAAGGTTCGTAGACGGAAAAGTAAACAAGAGTCGGGGACATGGTAAGGGAAGCAGGAAAGCCTGGAACACTTCACCATGGGGAAAAAACACCAAGGATCAGCGAGGGCCGGCAGGAAAAGGGGCCGGGGCTTTAAAAAGGGGCAGTGTCCCGGGAATGACCAATTAAAGGGCGCAAGCCCTTTAAAATTTTTCAAACAGCCGGGCCCGCGGCGCCCTCGGGGGGGACCACGCGCCAGGAACGAGCAGGTGGCGGGCGTGGCCGGGTAAGTGAAAGTCGGCTGGGACAGGGACACCCAGCGGACCCCGAACCCGAGGCGGGAAAGGGGCGGCGGGGAAAGGGGAGGGGGCCCGGCGGCCTGCGACCCCGGACAGTGGGGCGCAGGGGCCCGTGACAGAAAGAAAAATAACCCCCCAAAAATTTTTTTTTTAAATAAATAAATAGTAAAAAAAATTAAAAGAGAAAAAGTTGGCCCTTTGAAAAAGTGGGGGATATTGTGGAGGCGATGAGAAGAAACAAAATTATTAACAATTTTTTTCCACGATTTACCGGGAAGATGACCTTTCTGTTTATGAGCGAGGGAGAGGTAAACCCCAATTAAGTTTTGCTTGTCTAAAACCCCGGAAAAGTGCAGCTCCCCCTTAAAAAGATAAATTTTGAAAAAATAAGACAAAATAGACAAATAAGATCCTGATGGTAACCCCCTGTGTCCTAAGGGGTTCAGTATGTCATGATAGACCCCTTTCTTAATATTTTGGGGTTATATAACAGGGTTTTGTCCCCAAAGGGTTGGCGCTAGCCAAAAATGGGGCCAATATTTTAAAAGAAGTCAAAAGTGATCCCAGAAACATGGCGGTAAGTTTAACCCCTTTTTGTAAGTAAAAAGGTTTTAAGGTTTTTTTTAAAAATGTTCCTGGGTTTTTTTCCCCAAAAAAATGTATAACTCTGTTCCAGCATGGGTTTATGAAGGTCGGTCCTGTCAAACTAATTCTTAGCAAGTTATTCTAAGGACGTTGGTGAGGCATTGGGCTATATGCTTGATTTTTTAAAAGATTTGATACTTGCCCATAAAAAGGGTTTGGTAAAAAAAAGAATGCTTGGACTGGGGGGAAAAAGTTTGCAAGGGGAACTGGCTCAGTGAAAAAAACAAAAGGGTGGTGATTGGGCCCTATGAAAAATAGAAAATCACCGGTCCATATTAAAAAGGGGGTTTTAGATCCAAAACGGATCCAAAATTGGATCCAAAAACGCTGTGTGACACCCAAAAGCTAATTGCCCTAAAAAACTATGCCGAGTTCAGTGCTCAGCATTTATCTTATTCAGAGAAAGGGTTGCGACCTTGGTAAACTTTTATTGAAAAAAGGGTTAAAGGGAAAGTTGTTTTTTTATGAAGTAGATGTGAAGCTTTCGAGTCATAGTGATTGAGCTATTCAGTGTAGAATGCTAATGTGCAAAACAGCAGCAGAAGAGTGTTTTCCATGGTAACCAGAGAATAGTGGAGAGAGGTTATAAATGAATCTACAAGTGATTATTGATTTGTGGGTTTACTGGAGGCTAGTATGTTTAGTCTAGACCTCCTGAGTGGTTGATTTGAATGGGATGACATGACACTCTGCCCTGGATTCCTGGTCAGTCTGTAGTGATCATGCCCAGTCTTATTGTCTGACCAAAGATCCCTAAAAAAGATTAGAGCTATGGAATTCTCTGGAAAGAGTTGAAGCCTGTCAGTGTAGGAAGCATTCTGGAATTTTATGGGAACACAATGCAAAGTCCGTCCTGTGTTGGCCTGCGGACCTGATGTTGTCCAGCTTTTGCCAACAACCCAATCCAGTTCTCCTGGCATAAGACAGTACTCTTTGCAGTCAAAGCTGTAATTCAAGCAAGTAGTAGATTGCCAGTTCTCCTTGGGTTTTTATTGTATTAACTCCTTGCAGTCAAAATCTGGACTCTCAAAGGTATTGTTTATGTTTTAGAGGATTGCTCCCTGCCAATGGTTTGCACTAGCTGAGAAAGGACTGTAATTCCTTACTGTGTGTGACAGCTTACCAGATAATGAAAAGGAACTGTTTCATGTTTTAACACCTTGCAGCCTGATCTCCTGCATCAAACATCAAGAACACTTCACGTGTCATCACAGGCAGGATATTACAACCACCATTATCCTAGAGAGTTCCATTGAGGGAAATTACACCATCTACTCAAATTGCAGGTACCTCTCTTTACCGTTTTGGTTCCAGAGAGGTATGAGAGACTTGGAGACCATGTTACCACCGTGATGACTACTGCGCCCATCCTTTCCTCTGTCAGCTCTGGGCCACTACACCTAGATACTGTGATTGCTTTTCACCAAGCATCTCAAGAATTAAAATGCATGAATTAGAGTTATATTGGTCTTTGTAGCAGAATATCTATTGTAATATACAGTTAACACCTATCGCAAATGGTACAGGCTTTAAGCACATATGATCGCTGTGCCTTATGTATGTTGCAAACTGCACTAAGTATTTGCTAATTGTAAATTATACATATGGAAATCCGTATGAGAGTTTAAATTACATTGTAATCTTGGTTGTTATCATTGTGCACACAAGGTATATCATCTATAAGATCTGACAGCTTATTTTTAAAGCATCCCAAAAAGGTATAGACCCGACTGGCCAATAATTGACTTTAAAGTCATATGCTAATGGTATTGTTTTCCATTGGTCCCTTGGGATGTGTTAGAACTGAGGCTCACTGGAGAACCAACTGCACCAACTGCACACTCATCCATAAGGTGATGTGCTGTGCAGAGCTGTGGAAGGTATGTACAGAAGCACAGGACTGAAACAGCAGGACTTTATATACAGTGATGAGATGAGATATTGTAGAGAATTAAATTAGGGGCACTTAGGGAAATTTTCTGTATATTCAGGGACGTACGTCTAAAATTTAGCATTGAACACAAAGTGCACTACCTATGATTTACAAGTAGGCAAATATGAGCTATGTTCAATCGTTGTCCCTCTCTCCTATTGTATTTGTGTCATACTATAATTTTTGTGTGCTGGTATTATATTAATGAAACAGCAACGGCAGGATGAACATAAATATTAGTCAAACCCAGACAGGTGAGTGAGAAATTGCATGCGTTTGGTGGGAACAGAAAAAAAAAAATATATATTTTTTTTTTGCTTTTTTAGGGCCCCAGAATCATTATATAATTTTTGGACCACTTTAAAATGTAAAATGAAAATATTTTCTCTATTCCTTAAATTGAATTATGATCAATGAGTAAAGCTATATTAATAGCTGCTATCTATATAGGAGCCCAGTTAGTCAGGCGGAGGCCAAAAAAGTGCTGTTCTAGCCTCTATCTAGCCAGTAGGTTAGTTTGTGACTAAAAAAAAAGAGGATGGAATAGTACAGCAGACTACATTACTCCATCCATGTGGATCACATTAAAATATATCTATTAAACTGATACTGTATACACCTTTAATTGACAAATGCTAAAATATGGCTTCCTTCACAGGCATCTTTTTAAAGGTTGCACTGGAGCTTCACAAGCAAAGAAAGAATGCCCTTCCTCTAATCCTCCTGAGTTGATTGGTACTGCAGGCAACTACTCGGCATATATTATGTATTACAATTTTTGTGGGGTTTGATGTCTGTACTCTGAATGAGTAAAGGAAAACTGCTCCGATGATGTTACTGTCTTGATGTGGACAAAATGCTCATTGAGTGGATGTTAGCAGTACAAAGGCAACATACCCAACTGTATACCTATACAGATGATACATTTCAGCCTTCCATTTACATTGGAAGTCCTTCTGACACACCTCAGATGAAAGGCAAAAGCATGATATGGACCCAATCTAAACTATACATTAACACTTATAAAAAGTTCTCCTATTCTGTATATCACTTGATACAGGTTAGTAAGGAGTTGCATTTCCAATGCAAATCATTCGACGAATTTAACTGCCAAACCGTGATACTTAATATTGTAGCACTTGAGGCAAGGAAAGCTATAGCTTTGAAGTGGCAGTCTTAAGAAGAGGTGAGACACAGTTATAATTGCTGTTCACAGGAATTTCCTATCTGACATTTTCTTGATTGCATCATTCAATCTCTTTAGATTTTATCACAAGCGTGAATATTATTTATGTGCATCATTACAATTAGTGAAAGCAGGGATGATGATTAATATGCAGCTGGTAAAATGTAATGATTAGCAATTCGTCATTAACAGCATTATTTTGGATCTGTATGACGGTTTAATTAAAAATTATATGTGAAGAGAAAAATTTTGGGGGTTTTGCTTATATTATGACTCTGCTGCACGCATTATCTAAATAAAGATATAGGACTTCAAATTAGAGGGAAAGTTTAAAGGGGGAAGCCCCCCATCTTAATAGGGAAAAAAAAAAAAAATTAAATGGGTGAATAATGTTTTTTTGTTAAGGTTTTAAATTCCCCCCCCAAGAGAAAATGAAAAAATTCTGTCTGCCTGCCACTTACTAGGTGTAACTTAAAAGTTTTCTGCATACACTTTGTTCATCACGTTTTATTGGGGGTTTTTGGGTACTTTCAAAAATAAAGGGCCCATTTTAAAAAAAATGTCTTAGACCTTTTTCGCTTCCCATAGCAACCAATAAGAGCTCCCCTTTCATTTTATTTCAAAAACTCTGAAAAAAAGAAAGAAGAGCTCGATTTATTGTTTTGTGCAACCCAAAGGGAAAATCTTAAAAATTGACAAATTTTTTTAAATTTCCCAAAAATGTTTTTTGTGGGGGGGCAAGAGGGGGAAAACTACTTAAAAATGGCTAAAAACATTTGTAAATGGTGGGTAAAAAAACACTTTTTAAAGGGGAAATGGTTTCCCATTATACAACCCTTTTGAATTTGCATAAAGGCCCCAAAATTTTGCCCCAAACAGATGTGGGTTTGGGGGTAACTTTCCCTTTCCCCTGGTTTAGTTTGGCTACTAAGAATATGTATTTTTTATTTTTACTGTTTGAATGATTCTGTGTAGCAGCTTATACAATTTTTTTGATGGAAAAAAAATTTCAGAAAATTTTTTTTAATACAAAAATTTTGGGTTTATTGTTTGTGTAACATCCATATGCAGTGAGCCCCCCCCCACCCCACTGGGGGGCAAAAGAAAAAATAAATTTATTTTTTATACCTCTATGACTGTGGATTAATTTGGGGGAAAAAATTTGGGAAGCAGGGGGGGATCTGGGTAGTAAACATGCGGGATAGTTCCCAAAAAATTTTTTTTTAAAATTTTCGAGAAAATATTTTTAAAAAAAGTGTTCCTGTTGCTTAAATTTTTTTAAATTTTGCTGACTTAAGGGGGGGACTATCTTGGGTTTTTTTAATTGTAAATGCTTTTGGCTTTATTTTTGTGAACCCCAAAAGATATTTTGTCTAGCAAAAATTGTACTAATTATACACATCTTATTTACACTGCTTACACCTAATTATAAATACTTTGTTACTATGGTATATTAAATACATTAATTAGCCTGATGCACAATGGTGAGCGCTAAAATGCAAAAAACAAAACAAAAGGAGATTAAATATATATGGATATATATGACTTGTATTCATCCCTTTGTAATGAAAATAGTAAATACAAAGTAATGCCGCTTTTTAGCACCCTAGATTCTGTTTTCAGGACTAAAATTGTATTTGATAATAATATAAATCTTCAGTAAAAAAAAGGCCCAAAGTAAAATGAGGGCAAAAAAGACGGTTCCCTTTTGAGAAAAATAAAATGCACTATTAAAGTAATTCCTGAGGTTCAGAATGACTTAGAAATTACAAGCAATATTGGCTTCTATGTACTTTCTACAAACACAACCAAGACTAGAATTGTTTTGTTATTTTCAGTTTTAAGCTGCTATTGAGTGCCAAAGAAGGGGTTGCTTTTGTTATGTGTTGGTTCATCTTTTATAAACAAACCAAACCCCCAAATTTTTTTTTTTTTCTTTTTTTAGAGGTTTTTATTCCTTTGGTTATAGATGAAAATTTTTGAATCCAAAACCAAGAATGTATTTAAATTGAAAATAACTCAGTCTTTCCTTTAAGGGGTTGTCCACTTTGTAACAAAAAAGGACTGCAGCGGTGATGTACCTATTGAGAAGTACAAGATTAACAACAGAAGGCACTGGAACTGAGGAATAGGAGAAAGGTGAGTGTAGTTTTTTTTCATATTGTATGTGTTTACAAAGTCATCAACTCCTTTAATACATTTCCTCTGTTTATAATACAGATCTGGCTTTGGAATAAAAAACTGCACCAAAAAATCTGAGTTTGAGAACATACCCTTAGATTTATTTATTTTTATTCATTTGAAGGCACATTATTAGTATATTTGAAAGTATTAAAATGCAGGCATTGCAAAGCTGTTTTTTCACCTGGTATACAGAGTATACAGGAATTATTCAAAGAGGGGTTTACAATTATAGTTAGCATAATTGGTGTTAACTGTTACATTGCTACAGCCATTGAAACTGCAACTTATCTCTATCCCTTCTCTTTGTGGGTTTCTTCCTCTCCGCTGCAACTGTTTTGTCAGCTGACTTGCTCCTCCTCCTTAGTAGGCTGATCCTCTCTGATTTAAAGAGCCAATGTATGCCACCAATCTGCTTCCCCTCATATCACAAGTCTCCATTGACTTTCAAGCTTCACTCTTTTCCTACTTCAGTGCCTGATCTATATTAGTCCTTCCTGATGCTTTATAGTGATTTCTGTATTTTTTAAGATATTTGACCTTGGCTTGTCCTTTAACCTCATAACTCTGACCTTTGTCTTTGCTGCAAGAACACTTCCTGTCTTGACCAATTGCCTTTTGACTGCATCTCTTGTTCTTGCTTTTGACTGCATCTCTTGCTCCCCTGGTAGTTAGCTTGGGCAGCCGGTGACCACATTGCGGGTAGTGACCTAGTAGTTTCCTGCAGTGAAGACCAGACTTCTGTACAGGGGTAAAAGGTGAAGACCAATGGGATGTCCTACACTCTGCTCTACAAAAAAGCCTGCATGTGACAAAGAGGATCTAACATCTATATATAGTGAGTGGTTTTTTTGTACATGCCACAACTAGATGCATATACTCATGGAACAAGTTTCCTTACTATGCAGTGAATAAATTATTCCACCCTACAATGTGTGTAGACAATGCAGCCATATAAAACACTAGTGCAATTGTAAAGGACATGCAAATAATACTGCCATACTGTACAAAATTTCAATATTACTATAAACACACATATAACATTCCCATACAACAGATGGAGTGTTCCCTGTATATAGGAGTGCCAGAAAAGTGGCCCCCACAAACAGTGCTGGTTGAGTGCTACCTATACATATTAGTGACAACAAAGTGTAGTGGTAAAGTATCTGTTAGATTAAGACAGTAAAGCATTTGGCAAGGATTAAAAAAAAGGTCTGTACTTTTTAGGCTTAATGTATAAAGAAGAATAGTGCTGCTTATGGAAAAAGCAAACTTGTTTTCTAGTCCGAGCAACCCCTTGAAAATACTTACATGGTGGTCTAAGATAACAAAGTGGTTGTTTTCCATATCATTGTGTTTTATTTGACTTATTCACAAAATTTGTATAGTAAAATGTTATTAGTCAATGTCATTAACCTAAACCATTGACAGACTAAATATAAAGCAAATAGATCTGTCATTAGTATTTAGCCCATTTAATGGTATACTGCACATACTGGTAATATAGTACAAAGTTTGTTTTTTAGATGTTACATTTGATTCATATATGACAAAATGTACTTAGTGTCAGAGTGGAGAATTTAACTACCAGTCGACACCTAATATTAAATCACACAGTTTGGTATAACTAGATGGCTCTGAGAGAACATGTTTTTTTATTTTTTTTATTCTAAAGGTGGTAACTGAAATCACATGATTAATGACAAAATTACATTAACCTGTTATAGTTCAAAAACCTGTGTGACAATTTGAATATGGATGTGAATAAATGTTGATATACATTAATATCTATGACTACTTTCTGGTAAAAATCCTATATTTAATTAAAATTCATAAATCTCTTTATATGCAAAAACATTCACATCTTGTTAGCACTTTCAGGTGACCAATTATTATGAAGGTCAAACTACACAACTACTGTAAATATAGAGAAAATAATTGCTGCAGATGTGCACAGTTCTCATGAAATTGAATTACCTATTGTATAAGAGAAAACTGTTATCATCAACCTGTTGGTGAGGTCAGAAGTTTCAAAGTTACATATAATGAGAATGAGAAATACTCAGATATACTCAAATATTCCTGGCAGACAACATTATATCTATAAAACCCAAAATGATTACAAAATGGCATAGCTTTAGGCCAAGTGTATATGTGTATACTTTAACATTTCCCCTCTTTTTCTTAATTTTAATAAATGTGTCAGTCTTTGTATAATAACTCCAGCTACGTTTACTTCCAGCTACGTTTAACCTCCGCCAAGTGCGGGTTGAGCCTATAACCATCCGCCGAGGAAAACTGCTATGTATCATTGGGCTGCCACAATGAATGAACTTCTGGGCTGTCACTTGAAATATGTCTGGCATCTAGTTGTTCCTTTATGTTGGGGAGACTCTGTCATGCAGGAAACTGTCTGGCAGCATTAGATTTCCTTCACTTTTTGGTTTGCTTCTACTGAAAGTAAGACAGCATGTAAGCAATTTTGGTATATATCTGATAAGCAAATTAGCAATAACAAAATAAACTATTACTAATATCTAAGTCAACAACTGTGGAATTCCAGACAACCACCATATTATTTCTGTAAACCAGTTTGGAAAATTTAAGGGGAGATATTCATCAGCAAATGCATGTGCTTTACACCATTTTTGAAGGGCAATGGTCCTCATGTCTTGCGAGTCCCTACACTGACAATTTACAAAAAAAAACACACACAAAAAAGGGACATTACTTACTTAAAAAACACCACCATTGTGGGCCTTGTTCACAAACTCAATAGCTGGACTAAACTGAGCCCCGGGCAGAAAATCTAGCCTTATATGCTCCTGGGAAAACTTGACAGGTGCATCTGATTGCTGAATAACAGCTCAAAGATCCCACTGCTAAGGAAACAATTAAAGGATACAGACTGCACATTAGCTTGGTACCTGTTCAGACCAGTATGCAAAAAAACCACAGTAAATTGTCAGTGTAGGGACTCGCAAGACATGAGGACCGTTGCCGTCGGTTGCGAGCTTGCGTATTTGGGGCTCTGGTACCAACTAATACCTCATATTTAATTTTTTCCGTATGACATTTTTTATCTGCCAACAGTGCTGGGTAAACTAAAGTGACACTATTTAAAAAATTTTTTGTTGTGGCATACCCAGAGGTACTGGGCAGCCCGCCTAATCTGTTAGTATGGGCGTCACTAAGAGGCTGTAAGCTGGCATGGTGCACCACACGTTTTGTACCCTTATGTATTGTTTTATCTATATGCAATTGTAATACCTGCAGCTTCCCTCCCTCATGTCCTCAGGATGTGTGAGTGGTTGTTTAATGGGTATTTTTTGCATTTGTGCAGTCTCTCCATGCATTACACTGTGTTTTTTTTGCATTCTGGTTTTGAAGAGGGGACCAAGCTATGTGCAGTCTGTATCATTTAATTGTTCCCTTAGCATGGGACTTTGAGCTGTTATTCAGCAATCAGATGCACCTGTCAGTTTTCCCAGGGGCATATAAGGTAGATCCTCTCCTGGGCTCAGTTTAGTCCCGATTATTG
>JAODAL010012826.1:0-93785 GCA_025379985.1 Phyllomedusa bahiana
TAAACCCCTGGCACCCACCAATTCCCTTGCTCTTAGCATGCCCTTGAAAAACTAACGTACCAACTTATTATATTACTGACCTTGACAAAAAGGGGCTTTAAAGGCAAAATTCAAAAAAAGGTGTTTGAGGCCTTTTATCGCCCAATAAATTTAGGGGATCAAAATTTTAAATTTGGGATTTTAAACAGTCCTGTCCCTTTACGCTGTTCACCCTTTTTAAATCTTTAGCCAAGGACCCCCTTACAATGATCCCGCTGTTTTCCTTTGGGGGTTTTGAGGGTTCAAGCAAAACGGCCACTGAGCTTAGGGTGTCCCCCGAGTGTTTAACAACAGGCTTGGGAAAAAGAGGAAAACAGAGGGGACTTGGGGAAAAGTCACAGAAAAAGGGAAAAAAAGGGGGCCTTCCCCTTTTTTTCATTACACAAAGTGACCACTTCATTGTAAACAATTTCCCAGCAGAAAACGGGATAATTTAATGGCACACAAACTTTCAGGCACCCTTTTTGGGAGGTGAGAGGCCCAAGTGTCACGTTAGGGCCCTTTTTAAAAATGTTTTAACTTTTCAAATTACAAAAGATTACGTTTTGGTTGTAATTGATGTAAGGTAAGGAATTAAACTAAAATGGTATTAGTCTAACCCAATAGATTACAAAATGCATGACTATAAAAGTTTGTAATTTAAATAAACTAATAACAATGTGAAAAATAATGGTGCAGAATGATAATGTTCCCATAAATACCATAAATATTAAAAATGTTGGTTTACTATGCTTCACCTGTAAAAATAATCTTTGTTTAAAAATTTATAAAAAAACTAAAAAAAAAATAGGAAACAGCCCAAAAACATTTGAGGGGAAAATCAGTTGTCTATTTAGCAAGGGAAATTTTTATGGGTTTAAAAAACTGCTACTTTGAGGCATGTAGGGATCATGGCTGTGGAGTCAGAGTCGTGGAAAAAAATTTGGACCCTCCCAAAATATATAATAAAAATTTGGGTTTCGCTAGTTCAAAGCGTGTAAGGCAAGAGGAATTGGGTTTCCGGCCCAAAGCTAAATGCTTTTTTTCCCCTTTTCTTTAAACCTCTTACATGCGGGGTGTAATTTATGCATGGAGCAGGCAAAAACACTGGGCCCCGGGGGAAAAAAATTTTCCCCTCCCCCCTAGGAAAAAAAATTGACCCCCGATTTTGGGAAACATTTTTCAATTCATATTTTAAATTTTTTTGTGTTCGGAAAGCCCTAACCCCATAAATTATTTTACTTCCGAAAAAGGGAAAAAGGGGAACAAAAGTAATTTGGGTTTTGCCTTGTGGGTTTCCCGGCCGGGATTTTTAACCCGAGGTGAGGGTGGGGTTAATGAAAATTTTTCTCCTTTCCCCCACCCAATTTTTTCCCCCCCTTGGTTGAATTGATGGACAAAAGTGTCTTTTTTCAAACGTACTAATAAAGTAAACTTGTGACTTTCCCGGGGTCCATTAAACTCACAAACCAAATACAGCTTTTTTACAAAGGGGACTTTCCATCATTTTTTAGGCATCATCTTGGGTCGCATACCTAACTTTTAAACCCTTTAACTATTTAAAAATTACTAAATTCTAAAAAATTTCTTCTCATGTAATTGCATTGGGTTTGCGTTTTGCTTTGGTGGTGGGACAAATTACAAAAACCCGTCCTAATTCCCCCAATAGTAAAAGGGCGAATTTTCCAGGCTGGAAAGGGTGGCCCGAAAAAAAAATTAAAGAAGCCCCGACTTCCATTTGTCATAAGAAGAGTTTTGGGTCGTAGTTTGCTAAAAAAGTACAAAAAAAAGGAGAAATTTGAAAAGGGTGATTTGGGGGGCGATGAGTGAAAAATTTAATAGACCCCCGGGTTTGATGGGGGGGAAAAAAGGGTTTGGAAGAATCAAGGGGAAAAGGAGGTAAAACGGAAAAGAAAAGTGGGAAGAACTGTCAGGTTTTGGGGGTTTTTGGGGATGTTTTTACAAACCAAAAAGTTGGGGTAAATTTACCAAAGGGTGTTGGGGACCTCAATGCTGAGTATATGTGAGTGTCCCCACAAGTTTATTTTTTCTTTAATAACTCGGGAGTACTATGGGTATGAAGAAAGGACACAGTGTTCCAGGGGACAAAAGAACCCGAAAACGACAAAAGGTTGGAAAAAGGAAAGGGGTCAATGACAATTTAAAAATAGAGTTGCTGTTTTGGCCTCCAGGTCCCCAGACCCCTTTAACGCAAATTTTTAACACTTGTTTGGGGATTTTTCCCCCGGTTACTTTGGAGAGCATTTCAAAGGGTATTGGCTTTAAAACGTAGGGGAAATGCGTCCATAATTACGGTAATTATACTCTCACAAGAACTATGGATTCGCCCCCTCCCCCTGCTCGTACAATCGATCGCATTGTAGCCCCAGGGGGGGAAAATTGAAAAGGGGCCCAATTACTTGCGGCAATTATTTCCCATGGTTAATGCACGTCGTGGGGGGCCGGCAGGCTGCCACCCCCCCCACCTTTGGGGTACGTGTGATCAGCGAATAACGCGCCGAATCCCCCGTGTGGCATCCCTTTAGAGTTAAAAGAAAAAAGCTGTATTTTGTGGAAAGCCCTGTGATAGATTTTGGTCAAACATGCGAATCTATCCAGCCCCCGAGGGATTCGGGGGCAGTGCTGAAAGCCAAATTTTGATTTTTAGGAGCAAAAAGTAAAAATTTCAGTTACATCCAGAACTAAGGGGTGCAAAAATTAAAATAATGTACGTTACAAGGTAAGATTATTGTCTATAAAATGATGGGGCCTCATGTACAAAGCATAGTGGATGTGAGATATGGGGCCTGAAAATCAAAAAATTTAAAAAAATTTTTTTTTTGCTTGCTTTTCTGTTCTACCTAAATGCTTGATTATTGTATCATAAGGGGATAAAAAAACCGGATGTTCCCCTTTTTTCTCAGGAAAGTTATCACTTAAAAAAATTTCCTCCCCCGGCAGGTTAAAATACTGGCGGGTTCTTATTAAAGAATTTTGGCCCGTATTTTGAATTTGTACGTGGTTTTGGGGGGCATTTTGCGCGGTTTTCGGTTTGCCCAAACCCCCTTCAACTAGACATGAATTTTTTGCCCAAATATGGACAAAGAATGAAATTTTTTAAGCTTTTTAGGAACGCGGGAGGTCAAAAACTGGTGGAAATCCGTCAGTGTGGGGTGGGGTTGCCGGGATTTTTTATTTAAACAATTAAAATTGGTCGGTTACAGGATTTTTAAAACCAAAAAAAAAGTAAAAGGCAAAAACCCTGCCCGGGGAAAACCCCATGGGTAATTTTTTAATAATGCCCAAGACCTCTAAAGTGATCCCAAGATTTATAAGTAAACCCCAAAGGTTGCAGGTCCAAACACTCAAAAAAATCGGGGTTGGGTGCCCCGAATTTTTAGGGGCAATATTTGAACAGGTTTTCGAAATTTTCCAACATTTTTCCCTTTGAACCCATCCCAAATTAATACCCAAGGGCAAAAAAATGCATGAAAACCCGGGCCAAAGCTTTTAAACGGTTTTTTTTAAGCTTCTCAATGTTTCCCCCTTTTGGGTTTTTCGCATTGAAAAAGTTTAGTGGCTGCATTTTTTAGGAAACCCGGGCTCAAAAGAATTGCGGGGGGGAAAACAACCAGAAAACCTCTCTGTGGAAATTATGGTTTTTTAAAAAAAAACAAAATGAAAATGAAAAGGGGGTACTTTTGTGGCTTTTTACATTTTTGGGGGGGAAAATGTTTGGGAAAAATTAAAATTTTATTTTTGTAACAGGAATACCCCGCAAAATTTTGGGTTTGGGTTTTTGCCCGGGTTCGTTTGAATCCTCCCAAAAATAAAAGTAACCCTTGGGAAAAAGCCAATAAAAAAAATTCTTTTGTAGTCTGAAACAAGATTTTTTTTGTGGGTTTTTAACCCCCAAAGACCCTTGGGGGGATCCATGCCCCGTTGGGGGGTTCACGCACCGGACTATGGATACGTCCGAGGATGCGCGAACTCTAAAACAGAGTTCGCCAGCGGGCGGGGGGGTCAGCTTAAAATTCAGCTGACATCCCGCACCATCGGCCTCGACCCCGGATGCTCCCGGGGGGGGGGGGGGGGGGGGGGGGGGGGCGGTGATTCTAGACTCCGTGTTAATCTATAGCAGGACGAGAAGGTCCGTGGTACGTGCTACCAAGTTACCTTAGAGGAGGAGGCTGGAGGAGATTCGATTCCTACTTGCGTTCTGATCGTATGCGGCCAGCAGCTGCACGGATCGGGTCGATCTGGTGCAGCGCTCCTGCCTTCTTTCAGGACTCCAACGGAAGCAGACGAAGGACCTCTTCGGGTTGGTCTGTGAGTCACGACGCCCGGCCGTGCCCTGTGGGCACGCCTTGCCCTCTGGCATCGTGACTGACAGTCGTGTCATATGTGAACCAGTCCTTTGACAACATAGGGCTATGGCCTCGAACTGTATATACTCCTATTGAATGAGAGATCTAAGAAGATCAGACTCATTCAAAAGTCACGCTCCTTATGGGGAAAAGTTAATTAATTAAAAATGTGAAAAAGCTGAATGAGAAGATAAAAAGTAATAAAAAAGTGGAAAATACAAGTAAAACTAAAAAATCATACAAATAATAAATACTGATTTAACACCAGCCCTTATTCACATCCTTTACTCAAACGCCATCGCCCAAAAAAGATCAAAAATAAATCAAGTTACCCATATTTGGGTATCGCCGCAGTGCGTTAAGACCTGCCTATAAATCTGCATGTTAATAACCGGATACGGTGAAAGCGCCGTAAAAAAAACCAAAAAAAAGCACAATCACAGAATTAAGAATTATTGTTCACCCGCAGCACATAAAATGAAGTCACATAAGCGATCAAAAACTCTCCTCTATAAACTCCAAAGTCTGTACCAATAAAAAACGTTATTCATCCCCGCAAAAAAAAATGTCCCTCATACAGCTCTGTATACGGACAAAATAAAAATGTATAGCTTCAGAAAGTTAGCATGCGATAAATATTGCTGTTACACACTAAAAACCACTTTTCATTCTTTTTTAAAGTTGCTTCAACATAAAAAAAAAAGACCTTTATAAATAGGGTATCGCCACGTAATTAGTAGCGAGACCCAAAAGAGTAAAGTAACTTAATCACGGATTACTGCAGGTGTGAGCCCTGTTACTAATAAAATAAACAACACTACTAGGGATTGCAGTATTTGTTCTTCACCAGGCCTCCAAAAAATGGATTTTAAAAGGCAATCAATAAAGGCCTTGACTCCCCAAAGAATGGATCTCTAATAGAAAAAACTTCAAGTCATTCGACGCCACAAAAAACGAACGTCCACTACAAGCCCAAGAACAGAAAATGTTAAAATATTATTGGCTCTCAAACTATGGTGATGCAAAAACGTATTTTCCTGTTTGAGAATAATAAGTGTTTATTTTTGTATATAAAAGCGTTAAAACATAAAAAAATATACAAATTGGGGTATCAGTGTCAAATTCGTATTTGACTGGCTAAGTAAAGCTACCATGTCAAGTATATACCGTAAGGACAGCTGTATAAAACAATAAAATAAAAAAAAACACTACCAAGATCGGTGTTATTTTGTTCAAAACATTCCACACAAAAACCTTAATAAAAAAGTGACAATAGAATCGATATGCACCACATCATGGTACCGCCCTACCACATACAACTCACCCGCGCAAAAAAAAACCCAATCCCATACACAGTCTGCAACATAGCCGCAAAATAATAAACATTTCATGGACTTACAGAATGAGGACCCCAATTCAAAAACCGCAAATTTCTTTTCCTGACGTATTTTCTTACTGTGGAAAAAGTAAGTAAAAACAGACGAAAAAACTACAATAAAATCTATATCATTGTAAGTGTTCCGACCCCCATAGTAGGTATATCACAATCATTTTACGACTGGCACGCGGCGAATGCGTAGCTAAAATTGAAACTCAAAAACAATGACTGAAACTGCGTTTTTCCCCCCTAACTGTTTCATTGCCCAATCTAAACAAAAAAAGTATGGACACACCTGTGCATCCAAAAATGCACAGTAACTCCACGTAGTGTAGATCTGGATGGGTGTTGTGTGCAATCGCAACTAATGGGGCGACTTCTGGAAATGTTTCGCATGTTTCTGGATACTTTGGGGGGCTTTGGCAAATGCGAACTTGGGCCCACCTCAAAAATCTGCGATCTCCTAAGCCAATAGCGTCTCCCTCCTTATTCTCCCTGCCATGCGCCCACACAGCAGTTTACACCCACATGTGGGTATGCCAAACTTGGAAGAAGATTGCCTTACAATGTTTTGGGGTTCTTTTTTCCTGGATTCCTTTGTATATGTGTAAACATTTGAAGCTATGATTGCAGATTATTGGAAAAAAAAATTTTTTTTACTTTTCACAAGCCTTATGCTAACAAAAAATATGTGAAATCACCTGTGGGGTCCTATCTTTACATCAATGCATACCCCTGGATATATTCTTAAGGGTGTTAAGTTTCCAAGGATGTGGCGTCTTATTTAGAGGTAGTTTATTAAGTTTTAGCCACTATGGTGTAACCCGAACATGAAATGGCGCCTAATAAATCGTATGAAAATGAAGACCACCAGAGTATAGTAGGTGCTCCTCCTATTCGTGGTGAATTATGGTTGTAAATAATGCACTTTGGGCCACATATGGATATCTCTAAAAACGGCAGACCTGGGGGAATTGATATTAAGTTGCATTTGACCTGGTCACATTTTACCGTATTCCAGTGGAATAAGTGGATAAATTATTAAAATCTGCAAAAAAAGTGAAAATTTTGAAATACTTCACCTCCACTTTGCTTTATTTGTCTGTGAAAGATCTATAAGGGATTTTAAACTTCCTAAAGAATGTGTGTAAATCGTTACAAGGGGTCATAGTTTCTAAGAATGGAATTAATTTATGGGGTATCTCTAATGCAGGCCCCTCAAGCCACGTCAGATCATGGAGGGTCTCTAGAAAAATCATGAATATTGCAAAATGTGTTTTCCCTCCACCGAAGGTGAGAAATTACTACTAAATTTCTAAGCCTCTCATGTCATAGAAATAAAAATAAAAGAAAAGATATGTTAATACTATGATGCCAACCTATAGTGGACATTTGGTACGATGATTTTGTCCTAGCTTCATAAAACTTATTTTGTGCGTCGAATAGAATTATCTGTCTTGACAAGCCAAGAAGAATTTTGGAACTTGCAACCTATCGCAAATCTTTTCCAAATTGTTTCATGAAATTTTGATGATTTTTCACAACAAACAAGGATTTGTCCAGGAGAATAAAGCATGCATTGTATTTACTTAAAGCACAATGTGTCAGCGAGAAAACAATCTCATGAATCCACATGGATAGGTAAAAGGTCAAAAAGATTATTCTCACATCTAATTGACACATGATCAGATTTCAAAAAATAGGGCTGTGTCAGGAAGGTCACAAGATAGAGGGCTGGGTCTTAAGGGTTAAAATCCGACCAGATATATAGTTCTATCTCATGCAAGTTTGACATCGGTAAGCCCGAAATGCAATGTTATTGAAGGGGCGATGGCAAATCTGAACAACCCCTGACGTGGTGTTTAGTCACAAACCTGTTAAAACGCCTTCTTTTGTGGCTGTAGACTATTTAACTTATGCTGGTAGAGCTAGCCCTAAGGTGGTGAAATTGAGAGAGGTCTCTTCTTTTAGCTAGAACAAACATGTTACCTTTTTGGCAAAATGTGCAGCCAGACATGCAGATATTAACCATCTAGACGCCAGCTTGATGAAGAAGGAACTCTATTCCATTTTAAGCAATTGGAAATGACAAGGGCCAGTATGACTGCAAACATCTTCAATTAAAAAAAATGAAACATTTGCTTTTAGTCTTGTAAGCATTCTAAAAATGTATGATTCATGCACTCTTGGGAATATCAAAAGATTAGATTATTCTGGAACTAAACCCACATTATTTCATGTACATTTTTTAGTAACCAAAATAGCTCATTTAGTTAGTGTCACAATGTTTTACTAACAAAATCCATGTAGTTTTTTTGCTTGTTGTTTAAAGTGATCACGTACCAAAGACTTAAGCAATGCTAAAAGGGTCAGGCAGTTCTAGGAGCCGGCAGACAAACATTGAAAGGTATATTCTATATATTTAGAGGTATTATGTTGCCTGCACCATACACACTGCAGGGCAGAGATGCATTATCTTGTTAGGTTGTGGCATGGACCTAATCCATAGGGAGAAATGTGAGAAGGATAACATTTGTTACATGGCAACCATTCAACTGTGTGTGTTTTTGTCATATTGTTTTCTATGTCTTTAGTGAATCAGGGGATTAAACGCATAATCTGGGTCTCTCCAGCCTTTCTAAAGGTCGCTACTGAGTGTGACCTAATACTAGGTTAAGATACAAATAACATTTTCTGGGATATGCCATCATTTTAGAATCAGTAGTGGCCCTTCACTGTCAGGATTAGTATGGGTCCCTGAGGTTGGTCCCCCAGGGGTCATAAGGTGATGGCATATTCTAGAACAATGCTATCACTTTCTAAAATGAGAATAACCTTTTAAACCAAAAATAGGATAGAAACAGTAGCAACGTAATAACCGGAGAGTGAACGTTTATTCACATAAAGCTTTTTTTTCTCTCTTTTATCATTTTTTCATTAGATTATAGAATGTAAAGAAATAATGCAAGGCAAAATCTTGCTCTATATGTTGTGGTTTTATAATGGACTTGGGAAAGGTTTTCCCCAATGAAGTCAACACGGAAAAAGTGTAGAACATGGGTCCTCAAACTCCGGCCCGCGGGCCACATCCGGCACGCCCCGGATGTTTTAGCTTCCGCGGCCGCCCCTGAGCCCAGCCGACATTGAACTTCACTACAGTTCAGTGCCGGCGAGCCCTGTAATCGTGGGCGGAACGACGAGGCGACGCTGCGTATGTAGCACAGACGACGTGAGTGTCATCACGTCTGATGACGTCATGCTGCCTGTGCTAGAAGAAGATGGAGTCGGGCGGGCGCCTCTTCAGAGCAGCAGGGGACATAGGCGAGTACTGGTATTTTTTTTTTACGCCAGCTCCGGTCTATTGGGGATCTGGAACATTTTCCTGTCTACTGGGGTCCTATGCTGCCTATTGGTGACATGTACCTTCCTATTGTGGACCTATGCTGCCTATTGAGGACATGTACCTGCCTATTGGGGACATGTGCCTTCCTATTGTGGACCTATGTTGCCTATTAGGGACATATGCTGCCTATTGGGGACATTAACCTGCATCTTGGGGAAATGTACCTGCCTATTGGGGACCTATGCGGCCTATTGGGGACATTTACCTTTTTCCAGAATGAAACCTCTGAAATCTCCAACCAGATCTAGACTAACTGATGCGCAACTGCAACACTTATTACGACTAGCAGTGACAAATATGGAACCGGACATTGACCATCTCATTAGCCAAAAGCAGGCCCATAGTTCCCATTGAAATACCGGTAAGCTTGTTGATTTCACTTTACTTCTTCATTTTAAATATTGTATTTGTTCCCATTTTGTTTTTTTGCCTCAAAATAAGATATGTGCAGTGTGCGTAGGAATTTATTCATAGTTTTTTTTTTTAAACTATATTCCAGCCCTCCAATGGTCTGAGGGACCATGAACTGGCTTCCTGTTTAAAAAGTTTGAGGACCCCTGGTGTAGAATAAAAAACTTGTATACTCATTTTTGTGCACCACAACTGCTGCTTGTGAATATATCTGAAAATTCTAATATATAAATGAGACTTGTTCAATGTCACTAAGGGTGGCGGCACCCTTTCTATTAATGATAATTGTTGCAAAGTCAATGATTGGATGGGAAAAAAATTAACAGCAAAACTGCATGTAAAACTTGGATTTCATTGTCTTTTCTGTCTACAGATGAACTTAACTGGTTTGGCTCAACTCCCATTCACATTGCTAGGCTCCGACAGGCTACATGTTAATTGAGGAGAACTACATCCAATAGAGTGCGCTGTGGAGCCACTCAGCTCTTTTCCCATAAGCCATTGCTTTATGCAAAGCAGTCAGTGAGATCTGAAAGGCAAGTAAATCCTCACACAGACCAATCGCTTGGTGGCTCTTCCCAAGGAGAGATTTTCCCCCTGCTAATTTTCTTGTCTGGTAAGGCGATGTTCACATGCCGTTTTGGTTATGTTTTTAGGACCCAAACACGCATCTAACAATGCTCAGTGTGATTTACATTGATTTCAATGTAAAACACGTATTGTCGTTCAGACGATACATGTTTTACATGCGTCTTTCAGATGCGCTTAATGGATCCGATCAAAGAATTTACACTTCAATTCTTGATCCATTGTACGCATCAGACATCCTATTTGAAACTATAAGGTACATTTCTGCTGCACAGAAAATGTATCCAAACACGCACCTAACTTTGGGTACGTGTTTGGCTACGCTGCGTTTTTCAATTCATTTTTCGGATTGAAAAACGCCGTGTGAACATGCCCTAAGAATAATTTCCTAGAACTGCTTGGTGAAAAAAAAGTTAAATGTGGAAACTTTTATAAAAAACCACACATTTATGTACATACATGTTTTGTTAGTTTGGGGTTCTTGCCACTAAATGTTAACCTGACCCAACAAAAGAGGTTTTTTATGTTTGCTTTTTTATATTAATCTCAAGTTCAGGTGCAGCATCCTCAGAGTTTCCACAGTATTGGTAAAGCATTTTGAATATTTGGTTGCATACATATACCTCTTTGCATGCAGTGTAAACAGTGGTATATGGGTTGTTAATATGTATATCTGCACTTGCACTTTACTTGCATTTATTTTTTCAAGTGTATGATGTTTTCAGGACTTGGTCTTGCATTTATGTATTTTTTGCACTTTCACTTTATATGTTGTGGACAAGTCTATTTCTTGAAGTCCAGTGGTCTATATGTTTCTATACACAGTCAATTCAGTCAATTGTGTGCAGCATGGACAGACTCAATAAAGTGACTCAATAAAGTCCTGATAGGTTGTCACAGGTATCAAGAGCCATACTGACTGTGGTGAATCCCACAGCTGCTGGAGGGTGCGTGTGAGAGGATCCATAAACCTAACATGACAATCAAGGTGGTCCCACAGATGCTCAATTTGGTTCAAGTCTGGGAAATAAGGGGGCCAGAATAGTACTTGGAAGTCTTGGACATGCTCTTCCAAACAATGTCCAACACTTTTGACATTGTCTTACTGGAAAATCCCATCCGCCCCATAGAAGACAATCGTCATGTATGCGTGTACATGATCTGCATGAATTGATTCATGCCTAAATGGGTTGACAGTGTGTTCTACATGGAGCTTGTGTTCTTCCTACCAATATCTGACACTTTTAGCCATGTGACATGGTCTTACTAAAAAATCCCATCTGACCCAGGGCATGTATAGGTGTATATGACCTGCAAGGATTGATTCATGCCCAAATGGGTTGACAGTGCCTTATACATGGATGAGTGGGGCCAAAGAATGCCACGAGAACTTTTCCCAGAACATAACGCTGCCACCAGCAACTTGTGTTCTTTCAGCAATGGTTGCAGAATGTTTGTTCTCTGATGTTTATCGCCTGACACGCCAACATCCATCTGTTTGATGAAGCGGAAAACTTGACTCTTCAGAAAAGACAACCCTTTGTCAATCAGCGGAAGTCGAATTCTAATGCTACTGTGAAAATTGAAGCCTCTTCTGCCAATGCAACTTGGTTAGCAGAAGTGAAGTGACCGTCTGCTTTGATGCCACATACACAGTAGGGTTCACTGAACTGTTTTAAACACGTCTGGTATCCCCCTCATTCATTTTGGCATTGAGTTACTTCACTGTTGCGTGTTGGACCACCATCCCACACTTTTGAGGCCAGTGTTCACACAGTTTCCATACCACTTGATCACAATGATGCCATCTGTCCATTTACAATACACTTTCACCACAGCTGCACATTAAAAGTTCACAAACTGAGCAGCTTCAGAAATATTACTTCCCTTGGCCCAAAAGCTAATAATCACCCCTTTTTGCTACTCTGATCAATCGCCTCTTTTACCCAGCAACAAGGATATGTGTGCAGACAGCCTATCGCACACGTTATACACCTACCACATGTGATTATCTTCATAAGATACATGCTACCACCATCGAAAGTAGAAACTTGAGTGTGTATATGTCATGCATGTATGCCCTCAATCATGTGGATACATCCTATTGCCATTTTACAGTGGTTTTTCCTTGTTGTACTAGTTTTTGATATACCTTAATAAACAAAATTGTTATGGATTTAAGACTTTTGATATTTCTTTTGATTTATTAAACTCATTATCTGTAGCGTGAGCAGATAGCGAAAGAAAAATGTACATTAAAATGCATTAAGGATGCTTCTAATGTGTAATTGCTTGGAAAAACTAAAGAGATGAAGAAAAAAAGTTATCTGCAGATGAGCTGAAGCAAGACAAATAACTTTCATTCATATCAACCTTTTGTATTGTTATAGCTATATGAAGTGAGATGAAAAAATTAGTACACCCAGTCTCTCAGTACTCATCATCACTGAACCCTAAAAAGGAATTAAGTTATAGTTCACCCGAACAGCCAAAACTGAAAAAAAAAAAAACCATACAACCAGTCAGAATACCTCACATGTTATCTCTTGTACTGCCCAGTAAATTACACTTTCCATCTATGTTTAGCATAGGATTACATTAGTCTAATGGAGAACAAAAGAGCATCCTTTTGTTCTCCATTGAATCAGTATAGAACGAAAAAATAAAGCAAATCTGTCAAGTGGTTTAGGACACCCGAGCAGGATATAATTTAGGTAAAAAAGCTGAAAATTGTGATATATACGTTTTTATAATTCGGAGCAGTACTTCTGAGTAACAAGCTGAGAAAATATTGATTGGACCACTTAAAGGAGTTTTGCCACAAAGTAAAATTGATGTGTGAAGTTTGCAAATTAAACAAAAAACATTTTCACCATTCATCATTATTAAAAATTCTGTACCATTTTTATAGCCGCTACTTTAGTGATTCATGGAGTACAGCTCGTTTCTTGAATATACGACCATAGACAACAGCTCCTCAGTCCTGGCCACACATGCTCATCACCTCTCCTCTCAGGCAACTACTGTCAGCCACTTCCCTGCTTAGTAACCAAACATATTCACTGCTGAGTAAGTGTTCAACCCCCAGGTGCTGTCATTCTACTCCTCTCCTCAACCTCAATCAGGTATGTGCATTGAGAAAAAAAATCCACGTTTGGTTCCTGCAGGGATTTGAACCTAGGACCCATATGCTGAAAGGCAGAAGTGCTAACCACTCAGCTACATTGTAGCTACTCATAGCTCTAGTTAAACAGACCTTTGTTTAACTAGAGTGAGCACACTGTGGGGAAATGCATGGTGATGTCAAGCCTGCTGGGTCACATGATATGCTATTCAAACAAATCGTACACGTCCCCTTTTGACCATATTGAAAGGTGAAGCAGGACAAACCAGTCATAAAATGCCTTTGAGGTAAAACCCTTTAAGAGACAGAGGAAGTCCTGCTTAACCCACCCACATACAGTGATTCACAGCTTTCCCTGTATCAGTGTGTGTACAGAGCAAACTGACGATTATTTTCTCCTGTCAGACACCTGTTCCTTTGTCCCCATTCTACCTCTACCTTCCCTCACCCTCCCCTCCTCTGAGGTGCACTCTGTCTGCATCTACTCCGCCTCAAATCTCCAAGTGGCCGCTGCCTTCCTCGACAACATTGCTTCCTGGCTCCTCCACTTTTTTTCCACTGCCATCCCCACTATTATCATGGGAGATTTTAACATCCCAATCGACACACCCCACTCCACTACTAACAAAATCCTTTAACTCTGCTCTTCCTTCGGCCTCTCCCAGTGGACCTCTGGAGCCACTCACAAAGAGGGATACACACTGGACCTCATCTTCACCCACCATATCTAACTTCTCAAACTCTCCTTTCCCCATTTCTGACCACAAGCCGCATACCTTCTCCACCATCTCCCCTACACCTGCCCCGCCTGCCCCAGACCTAGTGCACCCCCGCCGGAACCTCCAAAACCTTAACCCTTGCACTCGGACTCTCTTGCTCCCCTCTCTACCATATCCTCCTTTGATGACCGTGATGCAGCCACCGCTTTCTACAACAAAATAGTCCCCTTCACTCTTGACTGTCGCCCCTCTCACACACAAGAGAACCTGCAAAATCAATAGACACTTCCTAAATAAGATCAACCTCATCAGACAAAGCTTCACTCCACAGTCCCCTCAGCCCACCCTTATACCGGCACAGTGCCCACGGTCCACCTCTACACCTGCACATCAATACTCCTCCTCAACATGCTTTTCTCCTTTCACTCATGACAAGCTTTCCTCTTTACTGTCCAAATCTGTTCTTACTACCTCTAGTCTTGACCCACTGCCATCCCACCTCATCCCAGACTTTAGTGCTGTTATCATCCCAGCCCTCGCCCGTCTCTTCAACCTATTGCTAGCCTCTGGCATCTTCCCTTCCTCCTTCAAACACGTCACCAGCACATACATCCTTAAGAAACCATCTCTTGACCCCTCTACTCTGTCCAACTATCGTTCCATCTCATGGTCCTCCCATCTCTCCACCAACTCTCTTCTTGACCCACCTCAATCGAGCTTCCAACCCCACCACTCTAATGAAACCGCCTTAACAACCTACGGTAGTAACTCCCTCCTGCTACAAATCCTCTCATCCCTTGGTATCACAGGAAAGGACTTGGCCCTTTCCTGGATCTCCTCATACCTCATTCATTGGACATTCAGCGTCTCTTACTCTCGCACCACCTCCTCCTCACGCCCGCTCTCTGCTGGTATCCCCCAGGGTCAATCCTGAGCCCACTCTTCTCATCTACACCCTTGGCCTGGATCAGCTCATAAATTCCCATGGCTTTCAATACCACCTATATGCTGACGACACCAAACTCTACATCTACGGCCCAGATGTTAACTCCCTGCTCTCCCGGATCCCAGACTGTCTATCATCCATATCCTCCATCTTTTCCTCCCGTCTCCTAAAACTAAACGTAGAGAAGACGGAGTTTATCATCTTTCCACCATCCCACTCTATGCCACCACCTGATCTCTCTATCACTGTCAACAGCTCTACAGTCATGGCCAAAAGTTTTGAGAATGACACAAATATTATATTTTCACATGATCTGTTGCCCTCTGGTTTTTATGTGTGTTTGTCAGATGCTTTTATCACATACAGAAATACAAGTGCAATCATATTATGATTAACAAAAGCTTTTATTGACAGTTAGAATAAGTTAATGCAGCAAGTCAATATTTGCAGTGTTGACCCTTCTTCTTCAGGACCTCTGCAATTCTCCCTGGCATGCTCTCAATCAACTTCTGGACCAAATCCTGACTGATAGCAGTCCATTCTTGAACAATCAATGCTTGCATTTTGTCACAATCTGTTGGTTTTTGTTTGTCCACCCGTCTCTTGATGAGTGACCACAGTTCTCAATGGGATTAAGATATGGGGAGTTTCCAGGCCATGGACCCAAAATCTCTATGTTTTGTTCCCTGAGCCATTTAGTTATCACCTTTGCTTTATGGCAAGGTGCTCCCTCATGCTGGAAAAGGCGTTGTTGATCACCAAACGGTTGGGCTTGGACGGTTGGGAGAAGTTGCTCTTGGAGGACATTCTGGTACCATTCTTTATTCATGGATGTGTTTTTAGGCAAGACTGTTAGAGAGCCGATTCCCTTGGCTGAGAAGCAACCCCACACATGAATGGTTTCTGGATGCTTTACAGTTGGCATGAGACAAGACTGGTAGTATCGCTCACCTTGTCTTCTCCGAACACGCTGTTTTCCAGATGTTCCAAACATTCAGAAAGGGGATTCATTAGAGAAAATGACTTTACCCCAGTCCTCAGCAGTCCACTCCCTGTACCTTTGGCAGAATATCAGTCTGTCCCTGATGTTTTTTCTTAAGAGAAGTGGCTTCTTTGCTGCCCTACTTGACACCAGGCCTTGCTCCATGAGTCTCCGCCTCACAGTGCGTGCAGATGCACTCACACCTGCCTGCTGGCATTCCTGAGCAAGCTCTGCACTGCTGGTAGCCCGATTCCGAAGCTGAAACACTTTTAAGAGACGGTCCTGGCGCTTTCTGGTCTTTCTTGGGCGCCCTGGAGCCTTTTTGGCAACAATGGAACCTCTCTCCTTGAATTCCTTGATGATGCGATAGATTGTTGACTGAGGTGCAATCTTTCTAGCTGCGATACTCTTCCCTGTTAGGCCAGTTTTGTGCAGTGCAATGATGACTGCACGTGTTTCTTTAGAGATAACCATGGTTAACAGAAGAGAAACAATGATGCCAAGCACCAGCCTCCTTTTAAAGTGTCCAGTGGTGTGATTCTTACTTAATCATGACAGATTGATCTCCAGCCCTGTCCTCATCAACACCCACACCTGTGTTAATGGAGCAATCACTGAAACGATGTTAGCTGGTCCTTTTAAGGCAGGCCTGCAATGAAGTTGAAATGTGTTTTGGGGAAAAAAGTTCATTTTCTAGGCAACTATTGACTTTGCAATTAATTGCTGTTAAGCTGATCACTCTTTATAACATTCTGGAGTATATGCAAATTGCCATTATAAAACCTGATGCAGTAGACTTAGTAAAAATTAACATTTGTATCATTCTCAAAACTTTTGGCCATGACTGTACAATCTTGCCGGTCTCGCAAGTTTGCTGTCTTGGGATAACCTTTGACTCCTTTTTGTCCTTCAAACCACACATCCAAACCCTCACCTCTGCCTGCCGCCTCCACCTGAAAAATATCTCCTGAATCCACTCATTCCTTAACTTTGATACTACAAAAATGCTGGTCCATGCCCTCGTGATCTCCTGCCTATACTATTGCAACATCTTTCTCTGTGGCCTCCCATCTAACACTCTCGCTCCTCTCCAATGCATCCTTAACTCTGCTCCTTGTCTGATTCACCTCTCTCCTCACTACTCCTCTGCCTCTCCCCTCTGCCAATCCCTACACTGGCTACTCAGTGCCCAGCGAATCCATTTCAAGTTAGTAACCCTGACCTACAAGGCTCTCCATAATCTCTCCCCTCGATACATCCCTTAATATCTAGAAACCTCCCCTCACGGAATCTCCGCTCCTCACAGGACCTTCTTCTCTGCTCTCCTCTTACCAGCTCTTCATACAACCATCTCCAAGAATTCTCCCGTGCTTCCCCCACACTCTGGAACTCAATGTCTCAACCCATCTCTTCAGGATTTCCTATAACCAACAATAACCCCATTGCAACTCCTCCACCCCACAAACATGTCTGCCCCTCACCTTCTGTTTCTTTCCTCCCTTCTTGTAGATTGTAAGCCTTCGCGGGTAGGGCCCTCTCTCCCTCTGTTCGTTACTTATTGTTACCTTTTGTACTCGTTTGACCTATGTTATGTATGTAACCCCCTTCAAATATACAGCGCCCTGGAACTAAGGGTGCTCGAAAATAAATAGTAATAATAATAATTTTATGAGGGTGGGGTAAGTAGGATATTCACATTCTCTTTTAGTATTTTCTTTTTTCTTAGAAATACTCATTCAAATTATATAAACCATTATATATTACAGAGCTCAACTTCTCTCCCTGTATTATATCCTGCTCTGAGATAGAGTTGAATAAACCAACGGACAGGTTTTTTTTAAGTATAATAAATCCTGTGCAGAAACCATAATAATCTAAGGGTGATAGATGCCACTGAATAGCATTTGTCACGGGTGTCTGTTTAACATACAAGTAACAGCCTATGGGTGACAGATGCCTATAATAGATGCCATACAGCAGACCTTAACTTACACAGCATTATGGGTATGTGTAACAGATGCCACTGTATTAACATATCTGCCGGTAGCGTTCCCAAACTTGTACTATGAACAGAGACAACAACCAAGATGTGAACAAAGCCTTATGGTTCTCACTGGATCTAAGCAACATTAAATTAGTTGTGCACCGTGTATTACACTAACGACATACGTTAAGCCCAGACTACAGGATGAATTGCAATGTATATGCAATATATTAGTAGACTGCGCAAATGGAAGAAGTTATTCCGTTCTGAACCCATTTAAATCACTTGAAGGAAGCTTTTTCAAAATATTAAAAGAAAAAAACATTGTTGATTTAGCTGCATTAAACAGTGCTACAAAAAGACAACGTTACAGGTTCATATTTGAGGAACTTAGATACCAATATAATAGCATTTACTTACCCTATCCCAGCTAAATGACAGGCCGATTCTCTCTAACTGCTGCCTCATGTGTTCAATATTGCTGCAAGATACGATCACAACAATAAGAGCTAAATTAGTATAATGCTTACATGGCAGTAGGAATCGGTAATGTGCAATTCAGATAACAGTGTGACTGCCTTTTTTCCTTCATGGTAATTACAGGTATACATTTTTATTGTGTTTCATATGTTCTATTGTGCAGAGAAGAATGCACTATAAACCTCTGGTAATTGACTGTAAAGCTTCAGATGATTCCACAGAACAGTCTGCTACCAATCACCAACTGCAGTAAGGGTGCTTTCATGGAGTGTTTTTGTGCAGAAATGTACAGCATTAATTGCCATGCCTTCCTGCACAAAAAATGCATCCGAAAACGCAGTTGCGTTTCTGGTGCGTTTTTGAGTGCGTTTTTTTGTGCAGAAAGGCACAGTAATTAATGCTGTACATTTCTGCATAAAAAACGTATCCAAATACGCACCATAAAACCGCCCCGTGTGAAAGCAACCTAAAGGACACCAACAATACAAGAACATCTTTTGTAAAAATGTTGCACCAAAATTTAGGAAAGAAACTTATTTGGACAACTAATCAACTCGGATTCTTCTGTAACCCCTTAAACCGAACACCTGAAAAGTAGTTAATGACCAGAACATTTTTTTTAGTTTTTGCCTCCTTGCGTTTCAACAGTTGTAACTTTTTATTTTTATAATGACGCAGTTGGATGAGGCCTCGTTTTATTCGAGACAAGTTGTACTTTATGGGGAATAGTTTAAGTTCACTTATAAATAATTGCAGTATTTTTTTTTTTTTTTTAAATTTTTTTTTTACAACGTTAACATTTTAAACTTAATAACTTGTTTGATTATTTCTACAGGTTATTACGGTCGTGTGGATACCAAATATGTGTAGGTTTTTTTGTGCATGTAATTTATGCACAATTATTTTTTATCAAATATATATTTTTATTTTATTATTTATTTTTTTATTCTTTTTTTTACACTTTTTATGTTTTTTTTTTTACTCCCATGAAGGGAGAACTGTTTTACATTTTTCATTTTTTTTTTACACTTAGTAATGTATTAGCATATTCATATATGTTAATACATTATAATCTGTGTCAGTTTGACACAGGCAGTGATTAAGACAGCACACAGTGCGTCCTAGTCACTGGCTTGTTACACAGACAGCTCTGGGGCCACTCTAGGTCCCCAGAGCTGACTGTGCAGCCGTTCCCCGGGCTCTGTAGGATCACTGGGTGTTCCAATCACCCGACAGAGCAGGGGAAACCCTTTGATTGCGCTGCGGTAACGCCCCGCCGCAATCAAAGGGTTAAAGCACGGGTTGCGGAGGTTTCCTCCGCTCCCCAATGCTTGCAGGGGATGCTCTGGGATCAGGGCTGTGTGGCGCCAAAATCCGTAAAGAAAAGTATTTTAGTGCCAAAATCCGTAAAAAAACGGATTCTTGGGCCAAAATCCGTAAAGAAAACCCCCCTATTTTTGGCGTCAGAAGAGAGATAACTTTATTAGCGCCAAATATGTTAAGAAAATGATTTTAGCATCAAAATCCGTAAAAAAACAGATTCTGGGCCAAAATCCATAAAAAAAACAACATATTTTTGGCGTCAGAAGAGAGATAACTTTATTAGGACCAAAATATGTTAAGAAAAGGATTTTAGCACCAAAATCCGCAAAAAAAATTATTCTGACTCCAAAATCCGTAAAAAAAAAAGTTATTTTTAGCGAAAAATATATGAATTGCGCAAAATCATTAGCGACCAAACCATGATAATTTTATTACAAAAGGTACAAACAAGGACACATCAGACACTGGTATGCAGATTTGATAAGATATAACCTTTATTAACACCCACTATAGGTGGGAATTGGGTCTCCTGGGAGGGTTTTCATTGAAAAATCGTGGCAAAAAACACTGCGAAAACGCGCCAAAAAACGCGCCAAAAGACGTCCGGCGCTTTCCATAGACTCCTGTAGTAAATTTTCTGCCCTGCTCTGGCCTTTTTTAGAACATGTTGCAAAAGACCACCAGAAAAAAAAACGGGCAGAAAAAAGAAGCTCAGTGTAGACAGCAGGACGTTTTTACATTAGAGTCTATGGGAGATGATTACAGTCGTTTTTCCAGCATTTGTGAAAACGAAAAACGCTGAAAAAACGGACGTTTTTCTGTGCACTGTAGACATAGACTTACAGATTTTCCGTAAACTCTGACAGTTACCCCTCTGACAGTTTCAAAACGACACATTTTTTGAAGGAAAAAAAAATTAATTTTCTTTTTGTAGGGCTATTTTATAAGAAAGATCTGGATAAACTGTGGCTGGATATATTTCACTTTTAATCTGTTTCTTCAAAGACACCTTTGTTACCAACATTCTACAACAGCACGGATTATCCTTTTGAAAGATAAATCACAGGATATTAAGTCTTTGACTTTGTAAAAAGAAATAATAAAATTGGCTTAACATGCTGGGTCTCTATTTTAGAGTCTGGGGTTCTGAAATGCAGATCTGCAGGTTGTTTAGACAACACAATAGATACAAACAAGGAACGAGTTTCTTCATTTTTTACTTAAAGTTTTACACACAATGCCTGGAACTGCTGCAATCGCTGTGCCCTTTCATCACACAGGTACATATATAATACCTATGCATTGCAGGTGAACTCTGCTGTGTGTAATTTACGACTATGAGTCATTTTGCACTGTTCCTTTTGCTCTGTACTAAAACTGTGGCATGAAAATACAACTTTTCACTCTTGTAAGAGAAGGACATAGAGCACTGGGATCAAAAAAAGCTTCAATTTAAAAACAAAAAACAAAAAATAAAAAAAACAGGGTCTTTTATTCTGGTTCAGTAAACTGAAATCAAGTGCAAGCACTGAAGGAACAAACATTAAAACAAACAAGATGATTTAACCTGCTTCAAAGCAAATAAAAAGCTAATTAATTCAGAATGATTAAAACTACGACAATTATTCAAAGTGCTAATCTTTAGTATATTCACTGATCCGTAAGGTACAGGCTTAAAACCAGTAAATGATATGCAAATGCGATTAAAAGTGAACATTGCTCCACAGTGACCCTTTCAACACCAGTGATAACTTTCATGGATCTGCAACAACTGTAAGAGATTGGACAAATGCTCAAATACAGTGCCTTGCAAAAGTATTCGGCCCCTTTGAACTTTTCAACCTTTTGCCACATTTCAGGCTTCAAACATAAAGATATAACATTAAAAATTTTTGTGAAGAATTAACAACAAGTGGGACACAATTGTGAAGTGGAACTAAATTTATTGGATATTTTAAACTTTTGTAAAAAATAAAAAACTGGAAAGTGGGGCGTGCAAAATTATTTGGCCCCTTTACTTTCAGTGCAGCAAACACACTCCAGAAGTTCAGTGAGGATCTCTGAATGATCCAATGTTGTCCTAAATGACTGATGATAAATATAATCCACCTGTGTGTAATCAAGTCTCCCTATAAATGCACCTGCTCTGTGATAGTCTGAGGGTTCTGTTTAAAGCGCAGAGAGCATCATGAAGACCAAGGAACACAAGGCAGCTCCGTGATACTGTTGTGGAGAAGTTTAAAGCCGGATTTGGAAACAAAAAGATTTCCCAAACTTTAAACATCCCAAAGAGCACTGTGCAAGCGATCATATTGAAATGGAAGGAGTATCAGACCACTGCAAATCTACCAAGACCCGGCCGTCCCTCTAAACTTTCATCTCAAACAAGGAGAAGACTGATCAGAGATGCAACCAAGAGGCCCATGATCACTCTGGATGAACTGCAGAGATCTACAGCTGAGGTGGGAGAGTCTGTCCATTGGACAACAATCAGTCGTACACTTCACAAATCTGGCCTTTATGGAAGAGTGGCAAGAAGAAAGCCATTTCTCAAAGATATCCATAAAAAGTCTGGTTTAAAGTTTGCCACAAGCCAGCTGGGAGACACCAAACATGTGGAAGAAGGTGCTCTGGTCACATGAAACCAAAATCCAACTTTTTGGCCACAATGCAAAACGATATGTTTGGGGTAAAAGCAACACACTTCATCACCCTGAACACACCATCTCCACTGTCACACATGGTGGTGGCAGCATCATGGTTTTGGGCTTTTCTTCAGCAGGGACAGGGAAGACGGTTAAAATTGATGGGAAGATGGATGGAGCCAAATACAGGACCATTCTGGAAGAAAACCTGTTGGAGTCTGCAAAAGACCTGAGACTGGGACGGAGATTTATCTTCCAACAAGACAATGATCCCAAACATAAAGCCAAATCTAGAATGGAAGGTTCACAAATAAACGTATCCAGGTGTTAGGATGGCCAAGTCACATCCAGACCTGAATCCAATCGAGAATCTTTGGAAATAGCTGAAAACTGCTGTTCACAAACACTTTCCATCCAACCTTACTGAGCTCCAGCTGTGCGCCAAGGAAGAATGGGCAAGAATTTCAGTCTCTCGATGTGCAAAACTGATAGACATGACCCAAGCGACTTGCAGCTGTAATTTTAGGAAAAGGTGGCGCTACAAAGTATTAACTTAAGGGGGCCGAATAATTTTGTACGCCCCACTTTTCAGTTTTTTATTTTTTACAAAAGTTTAAAATATCCAATAAATTTCGATCCACTTCACAATTGTGTCCCACTTGTTGTTGATTCTTTACAAAAAAAATTACAATTTTATATCTTTATGTTTGAAGCCTGAAATGTGGCAAAAGGTTGAAAAGTTCAAGGGGGCCGAATACTTTCACAAGGCACTGTATCACCACAGAGGTATATATCACATACAAATGACCACCAAAACAAAGACAAATGCCACAAAACAATGAAAAACCATACTAAAAATATCAATTTACACATAAAAAGGCATTAATATGCATGAACAGACAAAAGTATGTGATACTAAGTAAACACCCCCATAGGGTACTGAAAAATATAAAATAAACACAAACAGCATCTATGGAACAATGTCACTGAAAAATAGGGAACAGTACATATAAAAAATGGCAATAAGGAAGAACACCAACAAATATTTCGCTATTGGTAAAATGGTGAAAAAAATATATTTTTTACATTTATTCACATAGTAGTTTTTTGCACCCCCCATCTCCATAAGGTCAGAAAAAGTCCTGTGGTGGGCATTTTTACATTACTTTTTTTGGCTGATTTTCCTTGTAACTAAATTAGCCCCAGTGTCAAGAGAAAAACAGCCCCCTGAACTCACTGGAAGCTTATCTGTATCTGATAAGACCCAGCAGCTCCTGCAGTTAGGGAGCACTGGCAATCAGGTCAATGCTGAGGCCAGGAAGCAGGAAGCCATTAGGCCTCCTGATAATCTGTATACAAAGCAATCGGGAAGGGAAGGATGGTAATAAACGGTTCCTGCCTTCTCACTGGAAAGCCCAGCAGTTGCTGATAGTCAGCTTAATGCTCTCACCAAGGCATAATTAGCAGAGTTAGATGATGACTGTCTGGAAGTTTACAGTCTAAATGGTGGTCGGCATCTGGTTTAACACCTTTAAGAAAAGTGGTTATTTTAAGCCACAACTGAAGATCTATTAGACTAAGGGTGGGTTTAGACGACTTATGCATACGTTCGTGGTATCAGTCGGGGTACCCTAAAAAAGGTATGGCGGATACTGCGACGCACCCTGGAAGCCTAATAGGAGATAACAGAGATCTATTGCATACGTTTATTTTACACACAATAGCGTAGTCGACTACGCTATTGTGTCCCAAAAAATTCACTTGTTGGATTCTCATTGAATTCTACCATTGTGAACTGAATTGTATAATGCAGTTTTTGATGATTATTTCGTGTGGATTTTAGGTTGGTTGTTTTTTTTTGGGGGTCAGATTCCAAGTCAGAAAAAGAGTCCAATTCACTTGTATGGGATTATAGATGTATTTTTCTTAGGTGAAATCCAGCGCAAGAATGAAAATGTTTTCATTTTTTTTTCTAAAAAAGCCAGCAAGAATAGAGTGGATTCTGACTTGAAATATTTGTTGTGTGGATGAGCCCTTAGACTTTTCTTCAATACATGTCACTAGCAAATCATCTCAATATTACAGTGAAACAGGTTTTACTTTCACTATGAGGCAGAGATCACAATTTGGTAAGATTCCTTCTGTGGGAGATACCAACTGTACAGGGGAAGCTGAGGACATAGCTGCTTCTATTGGGTTTATCCGAGTCTCTCACTATGTACATACACTGCAGAAGGCACAGCACATCACGAGTAATTCAAGTCAGAATCCATGTGGATTCTGACTTAAAATACTTGTTGTGTGGATGAGCCCGTAGACTTTTTAGTTACTGGGTTAATCTGAATCTCTCACTGTGTACATATACAGGCACAGAACACTAAAAAGATAAGTCTGAAAGGGTTTACCTGTTGCTTCAAACCTCCTCCTCCATAGCACACAGGCATACATATTACTCTGTAGCAGAGAGCTTCCAAGTGTCCAGATGATACAGATTTACAGGCTCCACCCTGCACACTGGACTCTCCTAGCTCAAAAAAAGGAAGATTCAAAGAGCTATCAGCATAGTGATCTAACATGCTGTCAGGAATTAATTTGGCCCGACTTCAGTCCTGTCTTAAAGGGCCAGCGCTTTTTTTTATTTTATTTTTAAAAAAAAAAAAATTACAAGTCAAATGCTTCCATTTCCCTAATTGAACATATTTGAGGAAGTGTTTATATTTTAGTCTTCTATTACTTCAAAATTTTATCCGGAGGTGATAGATTCTCTTTAAGTTAAATCTATATGTAATTTGGAACAAGTAACTCCAGTCATTTTTTATTTATTTTTAGTTTGTATAGGGAACAGTTAACACCCCTGTAATAATTGTTTTGCTGTCTACACCCCTGCTCAGACAATTTTTCCTCACTTTCGATTCCTTAAGGAAAGAATATTGGTAGCACACAGCTTGGTTATGCAAGTCTGTAGGGGCTCAGTAGAAGATGTCCACGGTACACCTTGTCTTGAAATCATGAAATGTATATAATTTATTTACATAACATGTAGATTAACAGGTAAGTAACAGGTAGTAATTGAGATACTGCAAATAGCAATGTTGGAAGTTCAGAAATATGTGCAACATTTTGGCCCCGGTTGGCCTTCTTCTTGTCATATCTGCTAGCATATGTGCAAGCGGCTACAGTGTTTAGTATGCAATGCTGCTAAAAGGGTATGGGAGGGTCAGGTGCCTGGGGCCACAGCAAATGTGATGTGACTCATACTTTAACCCCTTTCCGACCTTTGACATACCCATACTTCATGGCCAGGTAGGGGTTCCCACAAATTGACGTATGGGTATGCCATGGAGATCTTTTGAGCTCACAAGTGGAGTTTGCAAGATTGCGGAATGGGACAAGCGGTATATTACGGAGTGCGCTCTGGCCCCGGGTGATTAACCCCTCAGCTGCCGTGATGTACAGGGTGGGCCATTCATGTGTATACACCTAAATAAATGTTTGTGGCACGTTAGTATATGGGAGGGGGAAAACTTTTCAAGATGGGTGTTGACCATGGCGGCCATTTTTGAAGCTGGCCGTTTTGGATCCAACTTTATTTTTTCCAATGGGAAGAGGGTCACGTAACACTTATAGAGAATTTCGAAAGAAAAACAATGACATGTTGAAATTACAATTGACATGTTAACACATGAGGAGCGGATAGAAATTGTGTTGATGTCTGGTGAATGCAGTACCCGGGTCATTGCAGCAGATTTCAATGCAAGACACTGTACGAGACCACCCATCTCCCATGCTCCCATTTGCTTGCCAAATTTTGTGAAACAGGCTCAGTGTTGGATTTGTCAAAATGTGGATGCAAGAAAACTGTCACAAATGAAGAAACATCAGTGGCTGTCCTAGCTTCATTCAGCAAGAGCCAACAGCGTTGCACTCGCATCAGTTGAACACCCCTTCAGGACATTTCTCTTTACTAGGGCATTGTAGGGGATATAATTATCAGGGAGAGGTTCCTGACGGAGCCGTCCCTCTCAGGACATGGGCCCCACAATTCTCCTGATAGGCAGGATTCGTACTAGGGACCCAGCAGGAACCTCTCCCTGATCATTATATCCCCTACAATGCCCTAGTCAAGAGAAATGTCCCATTTGGCTTCCAGTATCTGTTATTTCAGTTGCTGCACATCTTGTATCTTCACAGCATAGACAATTGCCTTCAGATGACCCCAACGATAAAAGTCTAAGGGGGTCAGATCGGGAGACCTTGGTGGACATTCAACTGGCTCACGACGACCAATCCACTTTCCAGGAAACTGTTCATGTAGGAATGCTCGGACCTGACACTCATAATGTGGTGGTGCACCATCTTGCTGGAAAAACTCAGGGAACATGCCATCTTCAGTGCATAAAGAGGGCAGCACATCATCATGTAGCAATTTCAGATATCCAGTGGCACTGAGGTTTCCATTGATGAAGGATGGCCCCACTATCTTTGTATTTGGGGACATTTCTCTTGACTAGGGCATTGTAGGGACATCATTATCAGGGAGAGGTTCCTGACGGAGCCATCCTTTTCAGGACACCGGCCCCGGACTTCTCCTGATAGGCAGGACTCATAATAGGGACCCAGCAGGTATGTGTAGGGAGAGTATATGATGTATTATATAGTATATATATATATATAATTATATATATATTATATAATATTATACACACATATATATGTACATATACACTACTAAACCTCTCACTCTGTCCCATTATCTTGTTTTATTATTTGTCTTTTGCTTTCGGCACTCTACAATACTTGTGTCATGTACATTTTTGCTCCCTGATAATTGTATCCGTTGTGCCTCTATGCATGACTCTGGCTTCTAATTTGTGTACTTTAATGTTTCAGGTGTATCAACACTTTTTTAACTGTTTATTAATAAAGGTTACTTTTTCTGGATATTTGGCCCTCCAAAGTATATATAGTTGTTAACATTTTATACGTGGTCATAAACTTGTAAATAACTCATGAAAGAATAAAGTTATGTTAAATCCAAGAACACTATTGCTTTTCTTGTCAAATTCTCAATAAGTTTGATGTGTTACATGACCCTCTTCCCATTGGAAAAAATAAAGTTGGATCCAAAATGGCTGACTTCAAAATGGCCGCCATGGTCAGCACCCATCTTGAAAAGTTTTCCCCCTCTCATATACTAATGTGCCACAAACAGGAAGTTGCTATCACCACCCATTTACATTTTATTTAGGTGTATCCATATAAATGGCCCACCCTGTATTACATCGCCACAGCTAAGCCGCAGACAGAACAAGGGAGCTTCTTCTGTCTGCCGTCGGCGCATCAGCGACAATCGTAGCTACTTATCTCCTACCAGACAGCCCGGGGAGTGAAAGAAACACTGTGATGTCACCGTACCCGTAATGCATTGTGGGCATTGCCGAGCATGGTGACTGACAGTTGCCACAGAGACCAATACAGAGCAGGGCTGTGGAGTCAGCAAGCCAAAGCCCCGACTCCGACTCCTCAATTTCCCAAACCTCCGACTCTGTCTCCCGACTCTGACTCTTGACTCCCTCATACATGGCGCATGTTTAAGTGATAACTTTACCGCAGTAAAATGGTAACATCAGGCTGTTTATCACCTTATGATACAATAATCAAGCTATTTAGGTAGAACAGACACTGACAAGCAAAATGGTAACAATGTTTTGATCTTTTGAACACTTGTGGGTAGAGTTGAAGAAAAAGCTTTATTTGTATCCAAGTCCAGTCTGCACCAACATTGGGAATGTGTAGAAGAGACCTGGGATCAGATTTTAATCAAGACATGCTTGAATCTGATCCAGAGCCCAGAAGGATTCAGGCAGTATTGAAAACCAAAAAGTAGATTTACCAAATACTAACAAGATAATAAAAATTAACATTTTGATTTTTAGGAGCAAAACAGTAACAATGCAGTTACAGGAAAGAATCTGCAGAACTAAGCAGATGCTAAATACTTGCAAGTCAAATTTATGTATAAGATATGTAAGATGTATATAAAATTACAGTAGCCTCATATGCAAAGCTGTAGTGGATGGAGAGATATGAAGCCTGAAAGTTCAAAACAATGTTACCATTTTGCTTGACAGTGTAAAATATATTTATTGGATATGACTTTAGAACACAAAAAAATTGTAAATATGCATAACACTGCAGGAACATTTGTGGAGTCTCTGAATTTGTTCTGAGAAATCATATTGCCTCCATCAGATCCTGCATACATGACCTCACATCTGATCTTATTATTTCCAGGCTAGAGAACGGCCTCTCTACACTAACTTGGGTTAGGGGCAAAGCGGTGACCACAGGGGCAACATCTCTAACAATGTCAGGGTATAAAGGAATTGCCTCAGCCACAGTCACTTTTGATGAATGGTTGAACTCTTCTACTTCTTTGAAAGCAGGTGAAAAATCTTGCTGAAATTTGTTTGCCATGGGAGCAGCGCTTTGCCTGCTCCATTTCATCACTTACACTCCTCATGTGATAAGGCTGAAGATATGGGAGCAGCAGCACTGGCTGGACCTAATTCCTCTTGCTCTTTGCACTGCATTGAACAAACTGAAATAACTAATTACCGTATATACTCGAGTATAAGCCGACCCGAGTATAAGCCGAGGCACCTACTTTTGCCACAAAAACCGGGAAAGCTTATTGACTCGAGTATAAGCCTAAGGTGGAAAATGCAGCGGCTACTGGTGAATTTTAAAAATAAAAATAGAGACCAATAAACTTACATAGGCAGTTTAATGTCCCCCATAGGCAGGTATAGGCAGTTTAATGTCCCCCATAGGCAGATATAGGCTGGTATAGGCAGTTTCATGTCCCCCATAGGCAGATATAGGCAGGTATAGGCAGTTTAATGTCCCCCATAGGCAGATATAGGCTGGTATAGGCAGTTTAATGTCCCCCATAGGCAGGTTATAGGCATGTATAGGCAGTTTAATGTATCCCATAGGCTGGTATAGGCAGCTATATGTCCCCCTAGGCAGGCTATAGGCAGGCAATTGCCCCCATAGGCAGGTATAGGTCCTCATAGGCAGGGTATAGGCAGGTATAGGTCGTTATAGGCTGGTATAGGCAGGTATAGGTCCCCCTAGGCAGGCTATAGGCAGGTATAGGTCGCCTAGGCAGGCTATAGGCAGGTATAGGCAGGCTATAGGCTGGCATAGGTCCCCCTAGACAGGCTATAGGCAGGTATAGGTCCCCTAGGCAGGTATAGGCAGTACTAGGCAGGTATGGGGCAGGGTATAGGCAGGTATAGATAGTACTAGGCAGGTATGGGGCAGGGTATAGATAGTACTAGGCAGGTATAGATAGTACTAGGCAGGGTATAGGCAGGCTATAGATAGTACTAGGCAGGGTATAGGCAGTACTAGGCAGGTATAGATAGTACTAGGCAGGTATAGGGCAGGTATAGGCATTACTAGGCAGTTATAGATAGTACTAGGCAGGTATAGGCAGTACTAGGCATCGTTTTAAAACAAAAAACAACCACTTACCTCGATCCCCGCTGCTCCGTCTCCCGGGCGCGCTCCTCGATCTTCTCGGCACAGGCGGGTGACGTCATCAGGCCGCGCACGCAGCGTGATGACACACGCTGCCTGTGCCGGAAACTCCGGACGGCCGCGAGTCTGCGACTGCCCGGAGTCCACTGCGGCACAGGGAGCGCTCGCTCTCTGCTCCGCAGTGGTATCTCTTCTCCTGCATGCACTCCGGAGGAGTCGCATGCAGGGGAAGAGATAGCCGACAGTGCACGAGCCACCGCAGCGCTCGAACGCTGTCAGCTGACTCGGGATTCAGTTATATGCCGCATATAACTGAAGCGTCCCTGTCGGAGCCCGGGCCATTGCAGCGCCCGAGCGCCGACAGTGACTCGAGTATAAGCCGAGGGGGGATTTTTCAGCACATTTTTTGTGCTGAAAAACTCGGCTTATACTCGAGTATATACGGTATATATTTTGGGAGTCGGTCCCTTTTATGACGATTCCGACTCCTGCAAAATAGGCACCGACTCCGACTCCACAGCCCTGACACAGAGTATTTCTGCTCTGTATTGTTCTCTATTGTGTGAGTGATCTGAGGACCACTGATACAAATCCCCTATGGGGAAAGGTGATAAAGTGTGAAATAGTAAAACCCAAACACGAAAAATAAAATAAAAACACCTACACGCCAAATGCCCCCAAAAAGATAAAAAATAAAGTACACATATTCGGTATCGCCGTGTGCGTAACTACCTGCCCTATAAATCTGTCATGTTAATTAACCCGCATGGTTAAAGGTGTAAAAAAGAAAGGTCACAGAATTGCAATTTTTGTTCATCCGGCAGCACATAAAAAACTATCAAAAACTTATATAAGCGCCAAAGTGGCACCAAGTAAAACCTCAGTTCATCCCGGAAAAAAAAGTCCTTACACAGCTCTGTACACGGAAAAATAAAAAAGTTATGGCTACCAGAAGACAATGATACCTAAATATTGTTTTACACAATAAAACACTTTTTTTAAAGCGCTTCCACACAAAAAATATATAAATTGGGTATCGCCATAATCGTATTGATTAACTTGTCACGTATACTGCACGGTGAGTTCTGTTACAAATAAAAAACACTACAAGGATGGAAGTATTTTCGTCACCCTGCCTTCCAAAAATCGGATTTAAAAGCAATCAAAAAGCTTTGTCCCCACAAAAATGATACCAATAAAAACATTAAATCATCCCATAAAAATCAAGCCCCTACACAGCTCCGTACACAGAAAAATAAAAAAGTTATGGCTCTCAGACTATAGTGATACAAAAATGTTTTCCTTTTTTAATAAAAGTATTTTTATTCTGTAAAAGCAGTAAAACATAAAAAATATACAAATTGTGTATCGCTGTGATCGTATCTACCTGCTGCGTAAAGCTAGCATGTCATTTATACCGCACGGTAACCACTGTAAAAAATAAAAAAATACTGCCAGGATTGCTGTGTTTTGTTCAAAACGTCTTACAAAAACCTTAATAAAAAGTGATCAAAGCATCATATGATTCACATAATGGTACCAGTAAAAACATCAACTCATCCTGCAAAAAACAAGCCCATAATCAGCTCTATATAGAGAAAAGTAAAAGTTATAGCTGTCAGACTATGACGACATAAAAACGCAATTTTTATAAATGCATTTCTATTGTGTAAAAGTAATAAAACAGAAAAAAACAGAAAATTTATATCATTGCAATTGTACTGACTCCCATAGTAAAGTTATCAACTCATTTATTCCGCACGGCGAACGCTGTAAAAATTAAGCCCAAAAAACAATGGTGAAACTGCAATTTTTTCCCCCTCATTTTCATGGTCCAATGCTTAAAAAAAGAAAAACATGGAACACCTGTGCGCCCAAAGTGCAAATGTACACCACTAGATGAGATCCATGAGAAGTGTGGAATGCAAAATTGGGCGACTTCTAAAAGCGTTCACCTTTTCTGCTACTTTGGGGGCTTTGCAAATGCGACATGGTGCCCACCAAATTTTGCGTTCCAAAAGCCAAATAGCGCTCCCACCCTTGTACGCCCTGCCGTGTGCCCAAACAGCAGCATATAGGGTATTGCCGAACTTGGAAGAAATTGCTTAACAAACTTTGGGATGCTTTCTTTCCAGGATTACATGTGAAAATGAAACATTTTCAGATAAAATTTCAGATTGTTGGAAAAAAAAATCATTTTTTTTTTTCATTTTCAGAGACTAATGATAAAAAAACTTAGTGAAACACCTGTGGGGTCAATATACTCAGTACACCCCTGGATATATTCATTAAGGGGTGTAGTTTCCAATATGGGGTGTTTTTGGAGGTGTCTATTAAGTTTTAGTACCTTAGGGTATCCGCAAACTTGTAATGGCGCCTAAAGAAAATCGTATTGAAAATGAGACCCCAAACTCCATCAGGTGTTCTGCCTACTCTGAGGCTTGTGTTTGAACCAAATAGCGCTCTAGGGCCACATATGGGATCTCTAAAAAAAGAGCAGAATCTAGGGAATCGATTTTACGTTTCAATTACCTGGTCACATCTATCGTGTTCCTGTGAATAATGGATGAACATTGAAACTCTGTTAAAAAAAGTGAAATTTGGAAATTTCACCTCCACTTTGCTTTAATTTCTGTGAAATACCTAATGGGCTAATAAACTTTGTAAAATGCTGTTTTAAATACTTTAAAGGGTGTAGTTTCTTATATGGAGTCACCAAGATGGGGGTATCTAACACAAAGGACCCTCAAAGCCATGTCAGAACTGGACTGGTCCCTAAAAAATATATTTTGCAATTTTTCTTGAAAATGTACTACTACATTTATAAGCCTCCTAATGTCATAAAAAATACATTTTAAAAATGATGCCAACCTACAGTAGACATATGGTAGATGCTAGTTATAAACTTTTTTGAGTAGAATAACTGTTTTACACACAGAAATTTTTGAACTTTGAAAATGGCACATTTTTCAAAACTTTCACAATATTTTGATATTCTTCACAAGTAAACAAGGATTTTATGGACCAAAATGTCTTACTTACAATGTGTCACGAGAAAACAATCTCTGAATCACATGGATAGGTAAGTGTCAAAAAGTTATTCTCATATAAAGTGACATGTCTGATTTCGCCCCTTGAATTACGCCGGCAGCCGTGCAGGGGGGGCGGGGCGGGGGGCCAGCAGCTCGCCGGCCCCATAGACTGTAATTATCTACGGTGCGTACACGCCGTAAATAATTCACATGTCACTTTCTCCCCCCGCGGCGGATTCGCGGAGCGGGGAGGAGAGACGGAATCCACAGTTCTCTATGAGAACTGTGGATTACTGTAGTTACTGGGACGGATTGGAGCCGTACTGCAGCACAAATACGGCGCGCAGTACGGCTCCAATCAGTCCCATTTTAAGCCGTGTGAACGAGGCCTTAGGGGTTAACGTCACACTCTCAGTCACGCCAAACACTAGTCTCCATTCCTAAAGAGAACCTGTCAGGTGGTTTTTGCCTCTCTATTTTAGAGCATTATATAATAGAGGGAAAGAAGTTGAGCTCTGTGATTTAAGAGTAAAAAGCAGAGAAAATACTAATAGGGCTCCTTATGAGACACAGATAGTCATACTTACCCTTACCACATACAGAATTTTATAGCTTTCCTTGTATCAGTGTGTGTACAAAGCCATGTCAGTCACAGTATGTTGGCGGGGTCAGCAGGTTTTCAGTTTAATTTTCACAGATTTTCTCTGCTTTTTAATCAGAAACTCAACATTAAATTATATAACAATTCAAATGTAAGGTGCGTTGCTCATTTGGGATCCATTATGTGATGTGTTTCTATCATGGGGTGCACAGACAGTAACTAGGACCTGTGGAGCCATATAAATATCCAAAAATTGTTTTGTGAATCCAGCACCTCCAGAAATTTTCTTCAAATACCATTATTTATTTCATTAAAGGAGTTGTCTCATTACGAGCTTTCAGCCTGTCAGTGAGCCTGGTAAGTTGAACTGAGGGGCGTGTTTCTTGGTCTGTCTCTTCTGCTCCCTCTCCCCCCCTCCCATCAGCACACAGGCAGCTACGTAACTTCTATACAGGGGGGGAGGGGGTTTGCTGCCAGAGTTCACCCTGTGTGTGCCTGCCTAGGTCTGTTACAGGAGAGGGCTGATCTATGAGTGTAGAGAGGAATGTGGAGTGGTGTGCTAATAGAGCAGAGGGGATGCATGTGTTCCTATATCCCCTGCTTAGCTTACAAGTCTCCACATCTCCAGCAACAAAAGGGAAGTTTTAAACTATACTCAAGATGTTCACTAATACAGGAGAGCATAAAGTATTCACATGCCCCCTGATCTGTATAGTATTTAGTATAGTCACAGTTCCAAAGACATATCATGATTATAGTAACAGACAGGGTCTCTGCTGTCACATCTATCTGTGTAGAGAGCAGGAGGAAGCAGGCACACACAGGGTTAATCCAGGCAGCACGGACACAGACGCCAGAGTCCTCCCTCCCCCCTCCCTCTACTACAGAAGCATTCTGTGCGGGAGGGGCTCTCTGCTCCGACCTGTCTTCAAAGACTGAGGAGTCATAAAGACCTGACAGCCAGTAAGATAAGGAGCAACAGGTCGGCTGCTATAGTTATTTGAGGAGCTCATGCACTCCTTCTATCAGGGCTAACTCAAAATCAGTAGGACATTTGTAATGAACATATATTGCAAAGCTGCTTGTTTTTTAAAGATCTTTTAATTAAAACCCAATCATTGTAGCGAGACAACCCCTTTAAGTTTCATATTTCAATTGAAACACAAGGCCACAGCATACGCGTTTCGAGCTTGATGCTCTTAATCAAAACATTTAAACCCATACATCACAGGGCTCAGCTTTTCTCCCTCTTATCACATCTTGATGTCTGATAGGACAGCAGCAACAATTTGACATGTTCTCTTTAAAGGGGTTTTGCCACGATCTAATGTTGATGTGGGATCCTCCAAAATGGCTATTTAATCACTTTTCTAAATAGGTCATCAAAAAAAGTGAAGCCTCTGAGAGCTACAGCCTGACTTACATGCCCTTGGTTTCCTGACAGTTTACATAGACACGACCAGGAGCTGACAGGAGCTGATCTGGCCGCGCTTGCATTGTTTGCACTTCTTATCTGATGACAGGGAACATGAACGAGCTTTGAAGGGGCTGGGGAGAAAGATCCTGTGTCTTTTGTATAGAGAATCCACTGGTTGTAATGTAATTATCTGAGTAAACATGCAGATGCTCCCTGGCTCTCTGATCAGCCCCCCTCCTTCTCCCCCTGCAGCCGTTCGTAAAGGAATGAAAGAAAGCTGCCTGCTTGGAACTTATCTTCTCTCCTGAGCAAATAAGAGGAAAAAATAAAACGCATATAGCTTCTGCACAATACAGTTCTCCTCTGTGGATTAGCAAAACAATGTTTGCTCAACTACAGAGACTGAGTATCAGGAACGTGCATGGGAGGTGGTGCGATGACATCACAGAGGAGGTACTTGTTTTTTTAAACAGAGAAACACAATACACCTTTTTTCAAGCCCCAAGAGGGGAGTATCAGCCTGTTAGGTAAGAAACTCACTTCTTGGCAAAACCCCTTTAAAGGGAACCTGTCATATAGGTTATGCCCCCCTTGCTGAGGACAGCACAAACTAGTGTCAGACATGCTGTTTCCAGCGCTGTGTCCCTTATTTCGTAAGATGCTGTAGTTTTAGAGCATTTACCCCTCAAATCTTATTCATGAGTAGGTGTTAGCCCTGCCCACCAAAGGCTAGCCCCGCCCACTGACAGTCATTCACATGTTTCTACCTATTCAAAGTTATAGGTTTATCAGTTGAGGTGGGTGTGGCTAGCCTCAGAGGGGCGGGGTTTGAAAAAAACTGACTCTTTGAATGACTCTTCTGGCTGAAAACTGCAGATTTGAGCATTAAATACACGAAAACTGCAGCATCTTACAGGATAAGGGACACAGCACTGGAAACAGCATGTCTGAAACTAGCTTGTTCTGCCCTCAGCAAGGGGCATAATCTATGTGACAGGTTCTCTTTAAGTATGAGTCGTATTAAGTCAGATGTTTGTAACTCGGGACTGCCTATACTGTGATAAATAATTGATTATCCTTGACAAACTCTTCAATGCTAATCATGTCTTCCAGCTAGTTTACCCCTTCTGGTCCACTGTGAAGCATCATTAAATCAAATGCGATGAGACATACCATTGAGTGTTAACTTCCTAATTGAAAAAGTACATTACAGAGTATAAATAAAATGACTAAACACATCATAACTGGTCTTTAATGACATCTAGTTTTGGATCTGACAGAGCTGAGTTGGTGCTGCAAAGATAAAGGACTGCAGTTCTAAACCTTAGTTCAAAAAATTCCAGTTTAACTCAGAACCTGTGACAAAATAAAATACAATTTAGCAATTGGAATGCAATTACCAGAGTAGAATACTTAATCCGGGAGGCTGCAAATAGGCTGGGACTTTGACAGTACTGCAATCAAGACATAATTACTTTTGTGCTATGAACAAAATGTTTAGATGTCTTAGGCTGTAGAGGTGTAAATTGCATACTGCATGTTAAAAAGAGGAAAAGTATATGTCTTTTAAAAAAAGTGGTAAATGTAAAAAAAAAGTGCATAATTAATAACAATGTATAATTTATCTTAAAGGGGTTGTCTCATTACAAGGATCGACTTTTATATTAAAGATCTTGCAAAAAAAAAAAAAAAATTTGCAATATTTTTCCATTAGCAGTGTCCTACTTATTCCTAGACGTCCACTCTTGTAGGGGCTGCATTAGCTCCTCAGGTCGCTGTAGCTACAGACCTGTTTGATCTCTCCTCATGGGCTACCAGAGCTGGTTGCTACAGCTACAGACCTGGTGTCCTCAGCAGCTCTTCACTGCAGGACAGTAGAAGCCAGTAAATACGCCCTTGAATACAAAAATGCAACCAAGATAACAGGACTGAGGTAAGATGAATTGATGTAAGGAGAACAATTAAAGGCTTTAAAGGGAACCTGTCACATAGGTTATGCCCCCCTGGCTGAGGACAGCACAAGCTAGTGTCAGACCTGCTGTTCCCAGCACTGTGCCCCTTATTCTGTAAGATGCAGCAGTTTTAGAGCATTTACCCCTCAAATCTTATTCATGAGTAGGTGTTAGCTCCACCCACCAAAGCCTAGCCCCGCCCACTGACTGTTATTCACCTGTTTCTACCTATTCACAGTAATAGGTTTGTCAGTTGATGTGGGCGGGGCTAGCCTCAGGTGGGCGGGGTTTGAAAAAAACTGACACTGAAGGACTCTTCGAATGACTCTTCTGGCTGAAAACTGCAGATTTGAGCATCAAATACTCGAAAACTCCAGCATCTTACAGAATAAGGGACACAGCACTGGAAACAGCAGGTCTGACACTACATTGTTCTGTCCTTAGCCAGGGGGGCAAAAACTATGTGACAGGTTCTCTTTAAGGGCAATTAACATTAAAAGGCCAGTCTACTTTAGACATATATTAGTCAGAACAGAGAGCCAATGCAATAGCTCTCAGTTTCTCATACACTGTTGTGGTTTGAAAAATTAAGCTAGGGGCTTCATCCGGGATCGTGATAAAATTAACACATTCCCTTTCAACAGAAAAGTTGTGGGAAAGAAACAAGGATATCAACATGATAGTCACAAATTACCTGCAGCTTTTTTACTCATAAGAGAAAAACGCAATTTGCAGTAGTGCTGCTACCTTACTCCTACTTGTTAAAGGGGTTTTGCCACAAAGTGAGTTCCTTACCTCTTTATCAGCTCAGGGGAGAATATAAACAAATCATGCTGAGTCATGAACGCTGCAGGGTTGAGAGGGAGGGGGGTGAGCAGAGAGTAAGGAAGAAGGGAGCGTCTCAAAAATTTACTCAAATAATAACATTACAACAGTTGATTCTCAATACAGCAGACAGACTCATACACTGCACTTTCTCCAAAGTCCCTTGCCAGCTCCTTCCATGTTCCCCTGCAAGCCCGGCCAGACCAGCTCCCTGTTAGCTCCTGGTCGTGTCTAATGTAAACTTTTAAGTAACTAAGGAAACGTAAAGAAAGCTGTAACTCTCAGAGGCTTCACTTTTTGTAATCACATATATTTAGAAAAGTGATTAAATACCCATTTTGGAGGATCCCACGTCAACGTTACATCGTGGCAAAACCCTTTTAATGACCCAGTGACAGAGTGAAACCGTAGCCTTGATGCTCAGGTAATAATAGATGATTGGCAAAGTTCATGGGAGGTAAATTCTTACAATCAAGAGAAAGTGACTACTGAATAGGACTTGTTCAAAATCAACAACCTCACTGATGTGGAAAATATATACACGCATACATATACACATTACTCAAAAAAAATAAAGGGAACACTTAACACAATGTAAAGTCAATCTCATTTCTGTGATGTCAACCTGTCCAGTTATGAATCAACACTGATTGTGAATCAATTTATCCTGCTGTTGTGCAAATGGAACAGACAACAGGTAGAAATGATAGGCAATTAGCCAGACAACCCAGATAAAGGAGCGGTTCTGAAGGTGGTGACCACAGACCATTTCTCTGTTCTCATCCATTTTGGCTGTTGGTTTGGTCCCTTTTGCATTTTATCATTGCAGGGGCGTCGCTAGGCTGTTTTATTCGGGGCTCGGGCCCCGAATAAAACCCCCTGTGCCCCGAGTCTCCCGGGCTCCAGGCCTCTGCGCTGGGCCTGGAGCACCGACTGGCTCTTCAGCTGCATGTGCGTCCGCTGGACGCACACACAGCTGAGGGCTTCTGCGGGGCAGAGAGCGAGCGCTCCCTGCCCCGCAGACAGTGCGGACCCGCAGGTCCTACACCGCGAGGCTGTCGGGTCCTCTTAGCGCTGAGGACCCGCCGCAACCCCGTGCGCCTCAGCCGGCAGCGTCGCGATGACATCACGTCATCCCGACGCTGCCTGTCCTCGGGCGCACAGCGCGTCATAGGCCGTGCGCCCGAGGAGCTGCCGGAGGAGCGCAGGCTAAAGAGGACGGAGCGCGCTCGCCGGGGGAGTTAAGGTGAGTATTAATGTTATTTTTATAGCGTTTACCTGCCTCAGTGCCCCTATATAGTGCCTGTGCCCCTATAATGCCTGCCTGTGGCCCCCATATCCCTGCCTGTTCCCCCATAATGCCTGCCTGTGGCCCCCATATCCCTGTCTGTGGCCCCCTATATACTGCCTGTGCCGCTATAATGCCTGCCTGTGACCCCCATATGCTGCCTGTGCCCTTTTATACCTGCCTGTCGCCCCCATATACTGCCTGTGCCCCCCATTTACTGCCTGTGCCCCCATATCCCTGCCTGTGGCCCCCATATGATGCCTGTGCCCCTATATACCTGCCTGTGCCCCCATATACCTGCCTGTGGCCCCCATATACTGCCTCATTGCCCCCATATACTGCCTCAGTGCCCTTATATACCTGCTTGTGGCCCCCATATACTGCCTCAATGACCCTATATACCTGCCTGTGGCCCCATATACTGCCTTTGGCCCCATATACCTGCCTGTGGCCCCTATATACTGCCTCAGTGCCCCCATATACTGCCTGTGGCCCCATATACTGCCTCAATGACCCTATATACCAGCCTGTGGCGCCATATACTGCCTGTGCCCCCCTATACCTGCCTGTGCCCCTCTATACCTGCCTGTGCCCCCTATATACTGCCTCAGTGCCCCTATATACCTGCCTCAGTGCTCTTATATACCTGCCTCAGTGCTCCTATATACCTGCCTCAGTGCTCCTATATACTGCCTCAGTGCCCCCATATACTGCCTGTGGCCCCCATATACCTGCCTGTGGCCCCATATACCTGCCTGTGGCCCCATATACTGCTTCAGTGCCCCTATATACCTAACTGAGGGGACTGCTATACCTAAAATTAAGGAGTTGCTGGAAATGTGAGGATTCTAAGATATTTGTGTCCAAATCTGCAGGGACGAGTATTGGCCGGGAGCAATCAGCATGAAGGTGTGAACCGGATGGAGAAGAAAAGGGAAAGTGAACGACGCTGATCAGAAAAGACGTCTCCGGTGAGTTACTAAATGTAACAGCAGGGTAATCACTTATGTCTGCAGAGTCTACATACAACTAGTATCTACCACTATATGGCCCCTGTATGGCGGTGGTATATGTAATCAGAGCCTGTGTAAAGCTGGTAGTCACATGTGGGGGTCGCGTTCGGTCAGGGTCTGGCAGGATTATTTGAGCCTTAAGTAGTAATAGTTTTGGGTCTTGGTTTTGTAGGAGTGTTTTTAGTCACAATCACTTGTCCATGTATCGGTGGATTATTTGGTGACTGTTTAGGGGTATTGTCATATGAAGGTGAGAAGTTCTGAAAAAGTAAATTTGTCATTGGTGATTTTTACTGTACAGTGACTGCTGAGGAGATGGACGGGATCTGTGTGGGAGGTGCAGAAAAATAGTGACAGGAACAGAAGGTTTTTCTCTGTAAAAAAGCATCCGCAGTTCACAATGAGGCGGGAAAAACACAAAGGGCCCGAGTCCCGGATGTTTTAGGACCCTAGCAACGCCCCTGATCATTGTTTTCACCCCTAGAGGAAGCATAAGGAGGTGTCTACAACGCACAGAAGTTGCTCAGGTAGTGCAGCTCATCAAGGATGGTTAACTGTGTCTGTCAGCAAAGTCTCCAGAGCATGGAGCAGATACCAGGAGACAGGCCGGTAGAGCAAATCTAGAGGGGGCTGTAGGAAGGCAACAACTCAGCAGCAGGACCACCACCTCTTCCTGTGTGCACGGAAAAACAAGAGGAGCAGTGCCAGAAATGACCTCCAACAGGCCTTTAAATCCATGTGTCTGCTCAAACCGTCAAAAACAGAGCCCATGAGGGTGTTATGAGGGCCAGACATCCACAAGTTGGTGTTGTGCTTACAGCCTAACACAGTGTAGGGACATTGGCATTTCTCAGAGAACACCAAGATTGGCAGATTCGACATTGGTGCCCTGTGCTCTTCACGGATGAGGGAAATTTCACACAGAGCATATGACAGTCTGGAGATGTCATAGAGAACATTCTGCTGCCTGCAACATCCTCCAGCATGACTGGTTTGGCAGTGGATCAGTAATGGTGTCGGGGGAGGGCTGCACAGCCCTCTATATGCTAGCCAGAGGTGCCCTGACTGCCATTAGGTACTAGGATAGGATCCTCAGACCCATTGTGAGACCATATACAGGTGCAGTGGGCCCTGGGTTCCTTTTGATTCATGACAATGCTAAGTCTCATGATGAAGGCATTGATGCAACGGACTGGCTTGCCCGTTCCCCAGACCTGACTCCAACTGAACACATCTGGGACATCTTGTCATGTTCCATCCACCAACGTCACCTTGCACCACAGACTGTCCAGGAGTTTACTGATGCTTTAATCCAGATCTGGGAGGAGATCCCCCAGGAGAATATCCGTCGCCTCATTAGGAGAGCATGCCCAGATGTTGTAGGGAGGTTATGTGCAGGCCACACACTACTGAGCCTCACTTCCTTGTCTTGATCCACTGAAGTTGGATCAGCCTGAAATCTGATTTAATGTAATGAAGAATTGCAACTGGAATATTTCATTCATTGAGGTCTAGAATGTAGTATTTTAGTGTTCCCTTTTTTTTGAGCAGCCTATACAGTGAAGAAAATAATTATTGAATCCCTTGCTGATTTTGTAAGTTTGCCCACTGACAAAGATATAAAATTCTATAATTTTAAGGGTAGGTTAATTTTAACATTGAGAGGTAGAATATCCAAAATAAGATCCAGATAATAACTTTGTATAAATTATATAAATGTATTTGCATTTTGCAGTGAGAAATAAGTAATTCCTCCCTCTGGCAAATAAGAATACTTTGTGGCTAAAACCGTGTTGGCAAGCACAGCAGTCAGACCTTTTTTGTAGTTGATGATGAGGTTTGTGCACATGTAAGGAGGAATTGTGGTCCACTCCTCTAGCAGATCATCTCTCAATCATTAAAATTTTGCAGCTCTTGATACCATCTGAACCAAATAAGTTTATCTTGGTCTCATCACACCATGGGACATGGCTCTAGTAATCCATGCCCTTAGCCTACTTGTCTTCAGTAAACTGTTTGTGGGCTTTCTTATGCATCATCCTTAGGCTTCCTTCTGGGATGCAACTATGCAGATCAATTTGATGCAGTGTGCCATGTATGGTCTGAGCACTAACAGGCTGACCTCTGCAGCAATGCTGGCAGTACTCATACTTTTATTTTGAAAAGGCAATCTCTGGATATGAAGCTGAGCGTGTGCAACCATGGCTTCTGAGTGAAGCCTGTCTTATTAAACCGCTGCACGGTCTTGGCCACCATACTGCAGCTCAGTTTCAGGGTGTTGGCAGTCTTCTTACAGCCTCGGCCATATTTATGTAGAGCAACATTTCTTTTCTTCAGATCCTCAGACAGTTCTTTGCCATGAGGTGGCATGCTGGACTTCCAGAGATCAGTATGAGAGAGTGTGAGAGCAATAATACCAAATTTAACATACCTGCTCCCCTTTCAGACCTGAGACCTTGTTGCACATATGAGTCACATGACACCGTGGAGGGAAAATGGCAAATTTGACAAATTAGGGGCTGTTGTCACTTTTGTCGCCAGCGGTTTAGACATTGATGACTAAGTGTTGAGTTATTTTGAGGGCACACCAAGTTTACACTGTTTTACAAGCTGTACACTGACTACTTTACATTGTATCAAAGTGTCATATCTTCACAGTTGTCCATGAAATATATATATATTATTATATATATATATATATTATATATATATATATATATATATATATACTCCAAAATAATATATAGTTGCTACTTGTCTTTAAAATGCGTCTGATGACTGAATATTGACAAGGAATTCTTACACTTTTTGAGACCTTTTTGTTCCCAGCTTGGTTTATTAATGTTGACTACATAGGATGTACTTGTTTTTTTTATTATCCCATACCCGATTGGCACCAAATGCGAGACTAGTATGTGAAGTGTGTCTGGCTTCATTATTTTCTTCAGAAAGAGAAATTATAGCTCCTAAGGCAGACATAACTTAAAGGGGTTGTCTCACTACATAGATTCATCTTGCCTTAGTCCTGTTTTCTTGGTTTTACTTTGAATTCAGGGGCGTGTTTACTGGCTTCTACTGGTCTGCATTAGAAGCCAGGTCTGTATCTATGGCAACCAGTGCTGGCAGCCTATTATGAGAGATGAACGGGTCTGTAACTATAGTGACCTGAGGAGCTGATGCATCCCATACAAAAGGGGATATCTAGGAATAGGTAAGACGCTGGTAATGGACACATATTGCAAATCGAATTGTTTCTGCAAGATCTTTAACATAAACAGCAATCCTTGTAGTGAGACAACCCCTTTAATTGTACAGTATATGGTTTGTAGTTCCCCTGTTATTTGCATGTAGCTGGGATTCATATACTTACTGATGCACCTAAGTGTGCCACAGATGCATTTGCATTTCTTGATTTATGTCATTATTTACTGTTACAATGTATTCATGTTTTCCTATTTCTTGTTAGACGGTCTGTCTTGTTATGTGTATTATCTGTCATACCATGGACAACCACAAAAGAGGGAGTAGGATTGTATGTGCCTGATGCAGTCAACTGTAACTCATTGGCACCTTTCTGATGGTCTACAGCCTACCTGACATACCTGATGTCCCCAGTTGTATCCTGATTTTATCATTTAACTTTGTTTTCTAGGGGGTAGGAGCTGCTGGTAACTATCCAGGTTCTCCCCCATAAGAACATGAGATGAGAAAGTGAGAGTGAGACTTACAGACTTAGAGGTGGACTTTAAGAAAAAGGAACTAGAAAAATATCAGGTCTAGAGACTTCCCTGTGGACTTTAATGGAGTGTGTATCTTATGCTTAGGCCAGTAACTCTGAGCAATACTAAATAAAATGATGTGGAGGCCAGCACCTAGAGACTTGGTGAAAAACGTCCAGAGAATGTGACTTCCTGCTGTGAAAGGAATGTGAGGTCAGGCTCCTGCACCAAGGAAATCTCCCAGAATATATTTGGTTATGTTTAATTATAAATAAAATAGTGTAGGTCCACCTGGATCATTTGGCTGCTAAATGAAGAACCTTTGCATTGCTTCCCATTACACCCACCATTATAGTGACTTTAAAATTAATGTGAAATTATGGTGTAAATGAGTCTGAATATCTGTATTGAGGTTGCCTTGCCATGGCAGATGGGCCTTTACAGTTTTGATCAAAAATTTACAGTAAGAACCTTAAGTTTTCAAGTATTAAAAAGTAGAAGAGATGCTTTCCCAAAAAGTTCCTATGTTCCCTTTGACTGTTTTTTAGGGCTTGTAGAGTGCTACTGATATTGCATTGTGTTGTGTTTGCATTGCTTTTTGATGCCACACCAGTGTGCACCTATACTCATTTTTTTTAAAAATTCATTTTGGATGTGCTGACCAAATTTTGATTTTAGACTGAATATGTGCAATGTCAAATACGCCACTATGAGAAATTGGTTTATGAAATTCAGTGTGCATTATCATATGTTTGGTACTTCATTATTGCTAAAGCACATAGATACACGTTAGCACAACAATGTAAATACCTTTTAGTCCAAGTACCCGGATTCAAACCTCGTTCAATAGCGGCATTTTCAGCTGGCAACCCGAAAGCATCCCAACCCATTGGATTAATGACCTAACAAAAAATGCAAAACAATAAATAGGAAAGCTAAAAAAAAACAGACCCAAACCTTACATTCAGCAACACTATTCACCTTACTAATTCTCTTTTATGCCGCTGCTTCAACAAGAAGCATTTATTGTTCTGCCCCTGAGGGTCGGTTAAACATTTAATAACTTTATTATGGACCATTAAAATCTCTGGAGTCTTGTTGAGGATGTGGCAAAATAAACAACACATACTTACCTCCCCCACTCACCTCCATTCCATCGCTACTACTCCCAATGCTCGTGTCAGGTCTTCTGTTTAACCCCGGTCCTGGTTGACAGATTGTCACTACTACAACCAGTGATTGGCAGCAACAGTTGTGTGCTATTGCATGACATCACTGTTCAGAAGTGAACATCTCAGAGGAGTATGGTCAGTAATGGCCTGTGACTGCTGCTGCATTGATAAGGTGACTGACAAAAATGAGCAGAAGACCTGGTGAGAGTAGCAGCAGAGGCACCGCTGGAACAGAGGCGAGTGTGAAGCTGTTTTTTTTTTTTTTATTTTGTCACAGCCCCCGCAGCACTAATTGTTTTTAAAATATATACCTGGACCACACTTTTAATTAACTCTGCAATGTGCAAACCTCAGCCAACATACATTAGAAAAGTTCCAGCACTGGTTCTCCCCGATCTTCTGCTTGCATTCCCTTCTAAACGGTATGTCACATGCCACTCTCTCACATCACAACTGAATAGCTACAAACAGTGATATAAACCGAGGCAAGTAATGTTCCATTCAGAAGCGAAAGAAAGATAAACAGGTGACCAGGGAGACCCAGCGTTGGAACAGAGGAGCAATAGAAGTAAAGGAAAAGTAAACAGAAGATCGGTGATAACAGTGCTGGAATGGGGCAACGTTCAGAAGAGAAGGAAAGGTAAAGAGAAGATCGAAGAGACCCAGAATGGAGGAGCGAAGGAAGTAAAGGAAAGGTAAACAAAAGATCGGGGAGTCCCAGTTCTGGAATGGAGAAGCATTGGAAGGAAAGGTATAAAAAGACTGGGGAGATACAGCGTTGGAACGGGGGAGTGTTCAGGGGTGAAGGAAAGGTAAGCAGAAGACTAGGGAGACCAAGTGCTGGAATGGAGGACCGATGAAGTAAAGGAAAGATAAAAAGAAGACCAGAGAGAATTAGCGCTGGAAAGGAGGAGTGTTCAGAAGTAAAGGAAAGGTAAGCGGAAGACTGGGGAGAACTAGGGCTAGAACAGAGGCATTTAAGAAGTGAAGGAAAGGTAAACAGAAGACCCAAGACACCCAGCACTGAAATGGAGGAGTGTTCAGAAGTGAAGGAAAAGCAAACAGAAGACCAGGGAGACCCAGCACTGGAACAGAGGAGCATCTGGAAGAGAAGGAAAGGTAAACAGAAGATCAAAGAGACCCAGGGCTAGAATGGAGGAGGGAAGGAAGTAAAGGAAAGGTAAACAGAAGATCGGGGAGACCCAGTGCTGGAGCAGAGGCAGGGCTGTGGAGTCGGTAAGCTGTTTACATGATAACTTTACTGTAGTAAAATGGTCAAATCTGGCTTTTTATCACCTTATGATACAATAATCAAGCTATTTAGGTAGAACACACACTGACAAGCAAAATGTTAACAATGTTTTGAACTTTTGACTTTCAGGCTCCATATCTTACCATTCACTACAGCTTTGTACATGAAGCTCCCATCATTTTATAGACAATCATCTTACCTATCTTATACATAAATTTGTCTTGCAAGTATTTAGCATCTGCTCAGTTCTGCAGATTCTTGTCATGTAACTGCATTGTTATTGTTTTGCTCTAAAAATCAAAATGTTATTTTTTTATAATTTTGTTGGTATTATGTAAATCCACCTTTGGTTTTTAAGGCTATGTTCACACGGCTTATTTCAGAACGTATTTACATCGGATTGCCGATCGTAAATACGTTCTGAAATCAGTTGAAAATCAGTTGCAAATAAGTGCCACTAAGTGTGGCACGTATTTGTAACTGATTTCCTGACGGATTCCCCATCTCCATTCATTGTAGGTGGTGAATCCGTCCGTAAATAATTGACATGCACATTGTTTTTCCGTCCGGATTGCCGTCGTCAATCCGCGGCGGCAATCCGGCACGGAAATACGCGTCGTGTGAACGACGAGCCGTATTTTCTATTGAAATCAATAGAAAATGGGCTGTTACTTATTTCTGACTGATTTGCCGACGGATTGACGATCGTCAATCCGTCGGCAAATCCGCGGCAAAATAAGCCGTGTGAACGAGGCCTAACACTGCCTGAATCCTTCTGGGCTCTGGATCAGATTCAAGCATATCTTTACCCAAATCTTATCCCAGGTCTCTTCTACACGTTCCCAGTGGTGGTGCAGACTGGACTTTGGTATTAATACAGCTTTTTCTTTAACTCTACCAACAAGTGTTCGATTTGGTTGAGGTCGGGTGACTGTGTGGGCCAATCCAGCAACATTATCAGTGAATCATTTCTTCGTCTAAATCGACATCTGCTTCGGGTTGTTGTCCTGTTGAAACACTATGTTGTCCTATTCATGCCCATAGTAATTGTGTATATGAAGTAACTCATCTTGTAGAATACTTACATATAGCTCAGCATTGAGTTCAACATCGATCCTGGTCAAGTATCCAATGTCTTTGGCTGTGAAACAACCCCATGTCATCAGGCTTCCTTCACCGAACTTTACAGTTTCTTCAATTCCTCAGTCCATCAGCCCCCTTGTCCCTTGATTCTTCCAGACCCATTTACCGCCATAAAGGTCCAGTCTATTGACTTTCATCTCATCGCGCCAAACTTCCAATCTTCCAGTTTTTGTACTTTTTTTGCAAACTCGAGTCTTATAGCAAGATTGATGTCGAGGCATCTTCAATTTTTTTCTAGCCATCATGGTGCATGGTGCTTGCATGGAATTCTGTGATTCCACTCTTACGAAGCATACGAGCTGCCTCCACTGCCATGCCTGCGGTGCCAGAACTGATAGACCTTGTGATGAACCAACTTGTTGGCTGAGAGACTGCTATCGATGAGTTGGATGCTACTGCTTTCCTTTGGAAATCTTCTTCATGGGTGCTCGAAATAGTGACCTTTCACTTGGGAATCAGCCTAATAAAACACTGAGCTATTAGGGAATGTAAACTGTTGTAAATTGTAGTATACAAGAAGAAAAAGATTTTCCCATCACCAGGAGCAAAACAGTAACGATGCAAGAATTTGCAGAACTAAGTATATGCTAAATAGTTGCAGGTCAAAGTTATGTATGAGATGGCCAAGATGATTGTCTATAAAATGATATGAGTCTCACATTTAAAGATGCAGTGGATGGTGAGATATGGAGCCTGAAAGTCATAAGTTCAAAACATTGTTAATCTTTTGCTTGTCAGTGTAAAATATATTTATTGGATACAACTTTAGAACACTAAAAACTTTAATAAATTGTAAATATGCAAAATGTTACAGTAAGTGGGGAAAGGAACAGTTTAAAAAAAACTGTCCTGAATAACATTTGTGGAGTCTATGAATTAGTTCTGAAAAACAGTATCCATCAGATCCTGCATGTATGAACTCACATCTGATCCCATTATTTCCAGGCTAGAGAATGGCCTCTCTACACTAACTTCAGTTGGTGGCAAAGTGGTGACCACATGGGCAACATCTCTAACAATCTCGGGGTGTAAAAGAATTTCCGCAGGCACAGTCAGTTCTGATGAATGGTTGAACTCTTCTACTTCTTTGAAAGCAAGTGAAACATTTTGCTGAAATCTGGTCAATCTGTTTGCTTTGGGAGAGGAATCTTTTCCTATGTGTCAATGCTTTGCCTGATCCATGTCATCTAAATATTTTTCAATATTTTTGCTCATCTGATGAGGCTGAAGATATGGTAACAGTAGCACTGACAAGACCCACTTTTTCTTGCTCTTGGCACTTCATTGAACTAACTGTGCCAATTTATTATATATTTTTGGAGTTGGACCATTTTATAACGACTCCGACTCCACCAAAATGCGCACCAACTCCGGCTCCACAGTCCTGAACAGAGGAGCAATGAAAGTAAAGGAAAGGTAAAAAGAATACCAGGGAGACATAGCGCTTGAACAGAGGAGTGTTCAGAAGTGGAGGAAAGATAAGCAGAAGACTAGGGAGACCTAGGGATTGAACAGAGGAGTGTTCAGAAGTAAAGGGAAGATAAAACAGAAGACCCAGGAGACCAGGCACTGAAATCGAGAAGCAGAGTGAATAAAGGCTCAATTAGTTGGGCACAGGCATCTTACCATTTTATATCTCCCCTGAAGCCAAATTCATGGCTGTCTGGAGAGTCCACCAGAAGCTTATGTCTAGAGTTCATGAAGACAGTGTTCAATATAGATAGGGGTCATTATGTTGAGGCAACCTATTCCATACCATTGTGTAAGTGTAATTATGTGCAATGAGCCACATCAACAAAATGTCATGTTTCCTTAGTATAACCACAAATCAATACTAAAAGCTGCTGTGGGTCTGAGAACATAAATGTGCTTGATGTGCATTCTCCCTTCTCTGCATAGAAAGCAATCCATTTGCAGTATATAAATAGGAAATGCCATAGAGCTTTGACTAAAAACAATAAAATTACCCGTAGATGAACAAGGGAGCAATCATAATAGCAGAGGAACACACAAGACATTTTCTAAATATAATAGAGCAATAGATCTTTTTCATAAATAGCAAGATTTGATTTATAATACTTTTATAAAACAACTTTTTAAATACATTTTAAAACCTAACGTCACAAAGAATTTCCAAGGGTATTGACGTTCATGGCATATCTTTAAGCACAGTGCCAAATTTCGCCCTGTCATTGGAAATCACACAGGTCCACTTGCTACTTGTGAACTTGAAGGTTATGAGAAGGTGTGGTGTGTACAGCATAACCATGTATCATAAAGTCATGACCATTCCCTTATCTTAGTCATGTTTGAGTAGGAATGAGCTTCAACAAGATGTAATACCAGCCCCAACTGATAACATAAAAAGTACAGTAAAAAGAGCAGTGGTTAAAAAACAACAGCCAGACACTGTGGTGCCAAAATATGGATCCCCGTCAATCCAAAATTATTTGGCCTATCCTAATTCTGTTCAAGTCCCTGATTACCAGGCCACAGTAATTTATCAATATAAAATTACGTAACAATTAAACATTAGTACCACTGGGAAAAGAAAAACAGTGGAGTGGGTACATGGCTAAATGGGAGCTCTCAGGAATTTTGAGGCTCCTGTCAGTTAAATCCTCAATTATTCTAAAATATTGGTGGTGTATCCAAGTAAAATGCCATCACTTTTCGAGATGAAAATACCCACTGAAAAAGATATCAAGTTCCTTGTTGAATGAAATCTGTGGAGAAAAACCATAACTCTCAGCTGCTTGGCTATACTCGGAACTCCCATTCATCTCTATTAGAGAGTCCCGACCACCTCTTCATTCAAAACGGAGAGGTTTCGGGGCTAGGTGTGTGTCCCATCATTGTCTAAAGTAGGACAACCCTTTTAATCACTTAAGGACCCGGTGTTTTTTTTTTTTTTGTTGACACGTTCGTTTTTCCCTCCTCACCTTCCCAGAGCCATAAGCTTTTTATTTTTCCACCTACATAGACATATGAGAGCTTTTATTTTGCGGAACAAGATGTACTTTCTAATGGTGTTATTCACTATACTATAGAATATACTGGGAAACCGCAAACAAATTCCAAGTGGGACAAATTGTGAAAAAAAACGTATTTTCGCCATGTCTGCGGTTGTTTTGCTTTTACGGCGTTAAATCTTCGGTCAATACAATGTGTTATCTGTATTCTACTGGTTGATATGCATCCGACAATACCAAACATGTGGGGTTTCTGTTATGTTTTGGTACCGTAAAAAAATTCCAAACTATTTTTGAATTTGCGGCGCGGCGCCATTTTGTGCGACCAATAACTTTTTTGTACTAACACCTACGGACATCAAAGACGTCATTTTTTATGGGCTGAAGTGTACTTTTTATCGCTAGCAGTTTGGAAAACATGCGACTTTATCACTTTTATTCCCTTTTTTGAATGACGTAAAATGACCAAAAAACGCAATTTTGGCGTTTTGAATTTTTTTCTTCTACGGTGTTCAGCATACGGGATAAATCATGTTATATTTTTATAGAACGGACTTTTTGCGGACGTGGCGATTCCAAATATGTGTAACTTTTTTATTCTTTTAATGACTTTATTTGTAAAATGGTGGAAGGGGGAGGATTTGAACTTTTAATACTTTTTTTTTGTACTTTAAAACTTTATTTATTTTTTTCACTGTAACATTGAGTCTCCCTAAGGTGCTTGACCGCTAGGGGGCGCCATTGTTAATACAGTCTAATGCATTGCAAATACAATGCATTAGACTGTACAAGGATGGCGGTTTCCACACTTCCTGTCTACGGCAGGAAGTGGAGCAAACCGGGACATGGCAGTGACCAACTGCCGTGCCCGGGTGCCGGATCGCTGCAGCTATGCGTGGCACCGATATTCATTCAGACGCCGCGGCCATCTTTGACGTGGTGTCTGACGGGTTAAACAGCGCCAGCGGGCGACGCCAACCACCGGCGCTGTTACTGGCGATCAGCCGCTAACACCCGCCGGCTGTGCGCGACGGTCGTGGAGCGATCCCCCTACAAAGCATCTTACCGGCCCTGGGACGTACTCATCCATCCAGGGTTGTTAAGGGATTAAGGAATGTATCCAGGGGTGTAGTGAGTATATTGATTTCACAGGTGTTTCACAATTTTTTAAAAATATTAGGCTGTGAAAATGAAAAATTTTATGTTTTCCAATAATATGCAGTTTTAGCTAAAAAAGTTTAATTTTCACAAGGATTCCTGGGAAAAAAAAGCACCCCAAAATTTGTTACACAAGTTCGGCAATACCCTATATGTGGGTGTAACCTGCTGTTTGGGCGCATGGCAGGGCGTACAAGGGAGGGAACACAATTTGGATTTTGGAACGCAGATTTTGGTGGGTGCTATGTCGCATTTGCAAAGCTCCCAAAGAACCAGTACAAGTTAAACTTTTCAGAAGTCACCACATTTTGGAATCAACACCCCTCAGGGAATTGATCTAGGGGCATATCGTGCGTTTTGGGCCCACAGGTGTTTCACAATTTTTTTTTGCATTGAGCCGAGAAAATAGAAAAAAATTGCATGTCCACCATTGTTTTTCAAGCTTAATTTTTAACAGCATTTGCCATGCGGTATAAATGACATGATAACTTTATTATTAGGGTCGGTACAATTACAACGATATCAATTTTATATAGTTTTTTTATATTTTGTTACTTTTACACAATAGAAACAAATTTGTAAAAAAAAAAAAAAAATTAGCATCACCATAACGTTTAATTTTTTTGTGTGGTAAGCTACAGTATGTAGGGGCTTGTTTTTTGCAGTGTGATTGGCACCATTTTGGAAGTGGGGACATGACTTTATAATTGCCCTTAAATCCATTTTTTGGGAGGCAGGATCAAGAAAATACTGTAATCTTGGTAGTGTTTGTTTTATTTTTTAACAGCATTCACTGTGCAGTTTACATGCCATGTTAGTTTCACTCCTTGGGTTGATAAAATTACGGTGATATCCAATTTATGATGTTGTAGTAATTTTTTAAAAAGTGTTTTTATTGTGTAAAACAATATTTGCGCATTGCTATCTTCTGACAGCCATAAAATTTTTTATTTTTTTTTTTTTAGATTATTTAAACCAGGAAGCATTAACTCCTTATTGACATTTGAAGCATATTTACATTATAACAATGGCATGAATCTATGGAGCGGGCTCATGAACAGAACCGGCTCCCTACACGACAGGTCTTGGCTGCTAGTATTTGCATCCCTGATAAAATGAAAAAAACATATAGTTGCCTTCTTACTTACCTCCATTCCAGCGCTGACTGTGGGCAGTCTCTCCTTGGTCGGTGGCAGTCAGAACATCACCACTGCCACTGCTGACTGGCTACAGCAGTGACAATCCCACTGCCATGGGCGGACGTAAACAGAATCGAGGAGAGACAGCAAAGTCAGTGCTGACACTGAGGTGAGGAGGAAGGTAAGTTATAGTATTTTTATCAAAGTAGCAATAGCTTCAACTTAGCCCCAAATGCAGTATGACCTGCGATCCTCCCTTCTGACGCACAATATATTTAAGCACCACTGCCAGCTGATATCCTGGCTGTGTACTCACAAACCTAGTTTGTGCCTGCCAGATGCCAGTTCAACTTCCTTGCTGATATAATGAGTAAACTAGATTAGAAAAATATGATCATATGAAAGCAATGTTTTGTATTTGATACAGTGATTCCTCAAGTTACAATGGCCTCAGGCTACAATATTCTTACCATACAATGGTCTTTCCTGGGACACTGTATCTTGAAACCACACTCAACATACAATACCACAGACACTGACGATCTGAGGCAAATGTGATGGTAGATCCTAGCAAATCATGGACATTTTACTTGTAAAACATCTGTGTTAGTGCATGCAGTGATTGGCTGTCTAGTAGGGCCTCTCTACAGTATGTACGGTGCTACATGTTCTGTACTGCTCTTTACATGTGCCAGGATGAGCAGGTGAGGGTCCCATTTTCTTTACTGTATTTCTGGTACATTTTATATAACATAAATGACGCAAAGAAGCTTCTATCCTCAACACAGAAAACAATTTCCAGCTTCCAGCAGCTCTTTCTGATTTATATATGTAAGGACTTGTTTTATCTGTATTACCTATCTGCTTCATTTTCTGTAATCTTCATTTGCATTATGTTAGGAAATATTTTGGGGCTTCGGAAGAAATTACCAATTTTCTGTAGAGTTATGGTTTCTAAATACAATGGTTGCCTCAAAATCAATTAATATTGGATGTTCAAGCACTACTCTATTTTATATAAGCTGCACATACAGTTTACAGAATAGAATCTATACTTGTTTTCCCTATAAAAGTAGCACAATCTGCTCAAGGGGACTATGATCAATTTCCAGTTTCACTAAATATTGTGAAATCCAGCAATTAGATTCTTTACTTCACATTGTGAGACCAATTGTTAGAATCTATAAACTGGATTTAACTGGAACTAGCCAAATTTTAAAAACTTAAAAAAAAATTAAGTCCAGAACCTCTTGAAGCTGGGTCAAGAAAAGCAAGATGTGCATCAATTATTTCCTATACATGAGATAATACTGGCTCTGGCAGCAAGAGGAGCACTTTTCACGAACAATTTATTACCCGATTCATCTATCCTGAGTAGTCTCATGTTGTAGCGTGTTAGCCATAGAAAGTAGTAGAAGAGTGAAGAAATCAGGCGATACCTTTTAGAGGCTGAGTATATTTGATGGTGAGCTTTCGAGAGGACTAGCTCTCTTCTTCAGACATGGTGTTATACAACAAACTGAAAATACACAGACTTTTTATACACAAAAGACATGGATCTTCAAAGGAACTTAGAATCCTTAAAAATAACAAAATGCAATATAAGTAGAGCAGTTATTTACAACAGGTCAAGAAATAAACAATCTGGAAACTTGTGAGGCGTGACGGAGGGATCAGTAATTAATGCTCTTATCTATATGTAATCAGGGGAGATTTGTTGCTCTCACAGTTCACACATAGTTTGGCATGAAGCTGCTATGAATATTCAATCCATTTTGCAGAGTTTTAAATTTTTGCATTAATTTATATTCCCATTTCCCTTTCCCCTCCCCCTGAGTCTTAAAATGTCCCATTAAGACCGTAACCTGCAAATCTTCCATGGAGTGATTTTCTCCAGAGCAGATCTGTTCTGCTGTTGTTAATGGTGAATCTGTGTGAATTCATGCGCTGACTGAGTCTCTGCCATGTTTCCCCCACATAGAGGCCTGTGGTAGGACATTGCACACATATGATCAGATACACCACATTGGAAGACCCGCAGGAAAATGTCCCCCTAATTTTGTGCACCTGCTGGGACTGTGGGACAGGTACACTGTCAGCGGTGTGGATGTGCCTGCAGGTCTTGCACCTGTTCTGTAAGCAGGGTGAGGTGCCATTTTCAGTTGGGGCCTTCAGGGCACTCCGGACAATAATACGCCGCAGGTTTGGTGGTTGCCGAAAGGAAAGGAGAGGGGGGACTGGGAATATTTCTTTGAGTCTATTGTCCCTAGGTAGCACAGGTTGGAGTTCCTTGGCAATCTTTCGTAGGACCTCCAGCTGTGGGTTGTAGGTCACAACTAGGGGCACTCGTTCTTCATTCTGGGTCTCTTTGTACGTGAGCAGACCGTCTCTGTTGATGGCTGCTGCTTTGTTTATTTGGTTATCCGTCAATTTTGGTTTGTATCCAACTTTGAGAAATTTCGTTCTCAAACTTGGATCCAAACCAAAATTGACGGATTATTAAGAAAATACTGAAAGTGATATGGAAAATTAAAAAAAACATAACCAAAAATTCCTTAAAAAATGTGTTTAACATGAAAATGTGAGTTAAACAATAAGTCATTTTTTTGATGACACGTTCCCTTTAAGCCTTGTTCACTCCGCGGATTTTGATATAAGATCTGCTTGAATTCAGACTGAAAACCACCCCCAATTTATTTCAATTTGCATTGAATTTCATATTGCATGGATTTGAAATCATACTGTGGAGAAATAATGAGTGACATTTCACTTATTGGGGTGGATACCGTGTCTGGTAGCCAAGGCTCAGAATAGCTTTTTGAAATTTGAGATCCACAGCAGAAATCTGAGGACAAGGCCTTAGCATGTGATGGAATAATCTGCTATGTATAAAGGATTTCACACTGACTATCCACCCTAAAAAAAACTACAGCTTAATCACATTCAGTTATTTATTTAGTTTACTTGGATGTAATGTTTAAGAGGCTGTATCGTATGAGCATAAGTGGTCTACTTTTTTCCCATTCTTATCCACTGGCTGTGCCTGGTAGTGTAGCTCAGCTCCACTTCAGTGAACTTGGCTTTGGGTAGGTTGACACCTGCATTGTTATTTCTGGAAGAGAAACATAGAAATAACAGCAGCACCAAATTTGTTACATAACAGAACCAATGGCATTGAACGGACTCCATTAATTATAATGGGGTTCAAAGGGTTATGCCATGGAGTTCATCATTAAAACAGAGCTGCATGCTGCACTATTTTTCTGTAGCTTTTAAAGGAATCTGTAACTGAAACTACAAACTGAACCTCCAATGCAGATGTTAACTGTGCCTTAGTTGCAAAACTAAACCCAGTCCAACAACAAGAGTCAAAGTGAGACTCTTTTTCTTATATTCAACTAACCTTTTAACCCTTGCAGAGAATAATAAAAAAAAAAAACTTTATTAAAGGAGGTTTCTCACCACAATTACAGAACAGTAATTGACTGCACACAAGGATTTTCAAATGATGCAAAATAATTCATTTATTCATAAATCCTTAAGATATGAAATGTACAGACTCCAGTAATTCAACACAGAAGATAGGTGACTTAACTTGGTCGACGTTTCGGTCTGCAAAGACCTTTATCAAGCAGTCACTATGAATAAAGCATATATAACATGCATAAGTAAATACCTATCACATGATACTGTAAAGTACAAAATCAACATATCAAAGGAACCTAATCGTAACTAACATATGCAAAATCTACCATAAATCTGATAAATGGATGGTAATGACCACTAATATATACAGAGAATTATATATATATAATCCACACTATTTACATATATACACAAAAGTATGTAAATAATCAAGTGCCGTCCCATAACCTCTGGAAAAAACCACACAGAAAAAACAAAAAAACAAAAAAAAACAAACAAATACAAAGAAAATGAAACAAAACAAAAACAAAAACAAAACAAGCCGCCAAATAAATGACAGATAACATATATTATGCATGGTTCACTATATTGAACATCAAGAGATGGGGATACATGCCTGTAAAACCCATAATAGTAAGAATGCATAAACTGCCTATTATGCCCTAAATGAGTCCTTACCTAGTGGAATGAAGAGAAAGGTGTGTCATCGGGCCGTAGCCCATGTGAACCAATGGAGCCAGGAGCTGATGTGTGGTGTGCGGCGCTGTTTTAAATAGCCGGCGCCGACGGGCATAAAACCGGAAGTCGTCACATGACGACGTCACATCCGGTGAGCGGTATAGATGGGAAATGTAGTTCTCAGGCCGCATCGCGCATGCGCAGTTGCGCCGCAGCGATGTGTGCTGTGAAGGAAGAAAAAGATTCACTGTCTGGTATGAAGAAGGCGCTAATACTAGCGCACTGCAGTGATAAAGAAAGCACAAAGGGAGCAGGTACAAAGGAGAGCGGATAATATTGTAGGAGAGTATGAGAGAATATAATAAAGTGAAAATAAAAATAGAGATAAAAACAGAGATAAAAAGAGGAGAATAAATGTAAATGAAGAAAAAATACACAATGAACCACCTATCTTCTGTGTTGAATTACTGGAGTCTGTACATTTCATATCCTAAGGATTTATGAATAAATGAATTATTTTGCATCATTTGAAAATCTTTGTGTGCAGTCAATTACTGTTCTGTAAATCTGGAGGACTTGTGCCTACCTTGACTTGCACCATCGTTAACTATTCCGTTTGGTGTGCCTTCCCTATCTTCTTCAATCTCACCACAATTATTAGCTTTTAACATGTAGAAAAAGGTAAATGAAGAGTATTATTAAATGCATTGCTCTTTTGATTTTGCTTTGTTCAGGAGATAAATACAGTGCCTTGAAAAAGTATTTGGCCCCCTTGACCTTTTCAAATTTTTGCCACATTTCAGGTTTCAAACATAAAGATATAAAATTTGAATTTTTTTTGTGAAGAATCAACAAGTGGGACACAATTGTGAAGTGGAATGAAATTTATTGGATTTTTTAAACTTTTGTAACAAATAAAAATCTGAATAGTGGGGCATGCACAATTCTTCGGCCCTCTTAAGTTAATACTTTGTAGGGCCACCTTTTGCTGCGATTACATCTGCAAGTCGCTTGGGGGATGTCTCTATCAGTTTTGCACATCGAGAGACTGAAATTCTTGCCCATTCTTTCCTGGCGCACAGCTGGAGCTCAGTGAGGTTGGATGGAGAGCGTTTGTGAACAGCAGTTTTCAGTTCTTTCCACAGATTCTCAATTGGATTCAGGTCTGGACTGTGACTTGGCCATTCTAACACCTGGATACGTTTGTTTGTGAACCTTCCATTGTAGATTTTGCTTTCTGTTTGGGATCATTGTCTTGTTGTAAGATAAATCTCCGTCCCAGTCTCAGGTCTTTTGCAGACTCCAACAGGTTTTCTTTCAGAATGTCCTGTATTTGGCTCCATCCATCTTCCCATCAATTTTAACCATCTTCCCTCTCCCTGCTGCAGAAAAGCATTCCCAAACCATGATGCTGCCCCCACCATGTGTGACAGTGGGGATGATTTGTTCAAGGGGATGAGCTATGTTGCTTTTATGCCAAACATATCGTTTTGCATTGTGGCCAAAAAGTTCGATTTTGGTTTCAGCCGACCAGAGCACCTTCTTCCACATGTTTGGTGTCTCCCAGGTGGCTTGTGGCCAACTGTAAACGAGACTTTTTATGGATATCTTTGAGAAATGGCTTTCGTCTTACCACTCTACCATAAAGGCCAGATTTGTGCAGTGTACGACTGATTGCTGTCCTATGGACAGACTCTCCCACCTCAGCTGTAGATCTCTGCAGTTCATCCAGAGTGATCATGGGCCTTTTGGCTGCATCTCTGATCAATCTTCTCCTTGTTTGAGGTGAAAGTTTAGAGGGACGGCCGGGTCTTGGTACATTTGCAATGGTCTGATACTCCTTCCATTTCAATATGATCGCTTGCACAGTGCTCCTTGGGATGTTTAAAGTTTGGGAAATCTTTTTTATCTAAATCCGGCTTTAATCTTCTCCACAACAGTACCACGGACCTGCCTGGTGTGTTCCTTGGTTTTCATGATGCTCTCTGCGCTTTAAACAGAACCCTGAGACTATAGTGGAGCACGTGCATTTATACTGTGTGCTTACACACAGGTGGATTATATTTATCATCATCAGTCATTTAGGACAACATTGGATCATTCAGAGATCCTCACTGAACTTCTGGAGTGCGTTTGCTGCACTGAAAGTAAAGGGGCTGAATAATATTGCACACCCCACTTTTTAGTTTTTTATTTTTTACAAAAGTTTAAAATTCCACTTTGTTCCACTTCACAACTGTGTCCCACTTGTTGATTCTTCACGAAAAATTTAAAATTTTATATCTTTATGTTTGAAGCCTGGCAAAAGGTTGAAAAGTTCAAGGGGGCCGAATACTTTCGCAAGGCACTTTATCTACTGCTAGTGCACACAAATTTCTCTAAGTTACTGACCAACTCTCCCAGCTCTCTTTCACCACAATTATTAGCTTTAAACATGTAGGAAAAGGTAAATGAAGAGTATAACTATTTACATTGTTGTTTTGATTTTGCTTTGTTAAGGAGATCAAAAAGATTTTATCTACTGCTAGTGCACACAAATTTCTCTAGGTTACCGACCAACTCTCCCAGCTCTTTTTCTTATTTGATTGCTCCACAAGTTGCCATTTGACCATGGTGAGTCACTCCTCGCTGAGTCTTATCTCTATCACAGAAGCTTGTTTATCTAATTTAATGACAGGCTTTAACCCTTAGGGCATGTCCCCACAGCACGGGTTTTTCGGCCGGTATTTCAGCCGGTTTGCGGTTTTTCAGACCGCCTGAAAAACCGGCCAAAAACGAGCACAATGGTGCTCTATGGAAAACCTGTGAGCAGTTCCCACTGCACGGGTTTTCCATCGGGCGTTTTTTCCGCCTGCAAAACATTGAACATGCACATTCTTCCGTCCGGTTTCCGGACGGAATCTGTGCATGTCAATGTGGAGGGGGAGGGCTTTATTCCATTCATCGCGGAGAAAAGCCGTCACCCCTGCGGCCGTGGGGACGGCCGCAAAACCGGACAAATACCGGCCGGCAAACCGACTGGTATTTGTCCTGTGCAGTGTGGACGCGCCCTTAGAGTTCTGTAGCACTCATATCATTGCAAAAGAAATAGCGAGAAATAGAATAGCTGATATGGCAATCACTGCTGTAGACCCACCCACGCCGTAATCAGGAAGTGTCAACCTAGAACTGGTTGTTGCTCTGGGAAGCAGCATGGTGAGAACACCCCTTTAAAACAATAATATTCATAACATTTTAACCATTTTAAACTATTTTAAAAAAGATGTAGCAATTGTACAATCCCATGTGTTCTAGAAACTTTAAGGTTTAATAGGAATTACTAGAGACCATTTAAGAATGGTTAATTTTCGGCTTGTTAGTGTTGCGATAAAACAGAAGACGTGCAAATCCCTTACCTAGCTGACCGGAGCAAAGATTATGTAACGAAGCAATTTCCAAATTTTCTTCTGGCTCTTAGGAAGAATAACAAAATAAAGCTATTTCTATTTTGTTAAATCCCACTTCACCAAAGCAGCTTAAGGGCCCCGGTAAAGTCTCTGAGCTCCTTAATCCCCATCAAATATGATTGAAATTCAAGAATGGAAAGATAATATATTGGAAAACAAGAGCAAAGCTCATTGATTATTCCACATAGTTCTATCATCGTCAGCAGTGCTGTTTAATACATATGAAAAATAACTGAAGGACGTCTTTGAGATCATTAACACATTCCTTATTGCAGTAATTACACTTAATTCTCCATTATATGAACACTCCCAGGTCGGAGAGAGGACACATCAAATTACTCTTCACTAAAATTCCAGCCATATGAAAAAGACCGGACTTCTTTCATCTATTAGCAGAACCCATGAAAGTAGAAAAAAATGCCAGAAGGTAAACCTGGTTCAGTGGACTTAAGATAGTGCTGACATAACTATGTTTTTCTAAATAGGCAAGGCATAAACTTCAGCTCTGTAGGCTGCTTAAGCCTTTTTTGGATCAATTTAAACCCTGTGATATTTTATTCCAATAGTCATTTGCATGATCATAAAGCGGAAAAACAGCAGCTACTTTTCATAGGTGATCAAACTTTTTTGACATTTTACAGAATTTAATTCCAATTCACAGACTGCACCTACTTTTCTTGGTTCCACCAAGGATTAAAGGGTCTCGCCATTGTCTGTGCTTTATAGTCAGCTTGAGGCTCACACTTCCTGGTTAGGCCTTGGGCAGTTCTACAGCAGTGACATATCCCTTAACCCCTTAAGCCCCAGGCCTGAAAAGTAGTTAATGACCGGAACATTTTTTTTTAGTTTTTGCCTCCTTGCGTTTCAACAGTTGTAACTTTTTTATTTTTTCAGTGACGCAGTTGGATGAGGCCTCCTTTTATTCGGGTCAAGTTGTACTTTATGGGGGAATAGCTTAAGTTCACTTAGAAATTAATGCAAAGATTTTTTTTACATTTTTTTTTACACCATTTCCATTCCACACTTAATAACTTGTTAGATTAATTCTACAGGTGATTACGGTTGTGTGGATACCTAATATGTGTAGGGTTTTTTTGTGTGTAATGTATGCACAATTATTTTATTTTTTATTAAATATTTATTTTTTTTAATTATTTTTTTTTATTCATTTTTTTTATCACATTAAGGGAGAACGGTTTTACTTTTTTTTTTTACACTTAGTAATGTACTAGCATATTCATATATGCTAATACATTATAATCTGTCACTTTGACACAGGCAGTGATCTGGACAGCACACAGTGTGTCCTGGTCACTGGCTTCATATACAGACTGCTCTGGGGCCACTCTAGGTCCCCAGGGCTGACTGTGCAGCCATTCTCCAGGCTCTGTCGGGTCACCGGGTGTTCCTATCACCCGACAGAGCAGGGGAACCCTATTATCACGCTGCAGTAACGCATCGCCGCAATCAAAGGGTTAGAGCACCGGGGTGCGGAGGTTTCCTCCGCTCCCCGGTGCTCGCAGAAGATGCTCTGGGATCGGGGCTGTGTAGTACAGCCCCGAGCCCAGGGCAGTTGCGGCGCCGGGCGTCGCAAACCCCTAAGTCTGCAGCGACGCCAAAAGACGTCGCTGTAGATAAACGACCCGCACCAGCCAACGTCAAAAATCGGTGGGCGGTTGTTAAGGGGTTAAAGAATGTCCCTGTTAGAGGGACATTCCTGAAGAAAGATTAAAGTAGTGGGGAAAAAAGCAACAGAGCTAGGGGTTAAAGTTAATCAGTACCACAGATAAACAAGCTCCTGTGCTAATAGAAGATTGTAGTAGATATGCATCTGAACGATATAACTGCTGGCACCCAGAAGAATAAAATACAATATTTTATTGAGTTACAGTGTAGTTGACAGAAGGCAGCTAACGCGTTTCGGAGTAGGAAACCTCCTTAGTCCTCCTTACATCTAAGGAGGTTTACTTCTTTTTACTGTTCTGAATCTGGAGATGAATTTGGGAGGTGGGAATTTATGGTTAAAAAAAGGAGGTTTAGAGACACGAAATGCATATTCCTCTGTAATACAATAAGTACAGTCCTGCGCAGCCTATTTGGTCAGATTTAGCCAAGGGGAAGAAAGCTTTCACCCATTGTGCAAGAATATCATACCACAGCTCCCCTCTATTTTCAAAGGAAGCAAGACCTTCAACCAACACCCTGCAGCAGACACTGGTTTACAACAGTTCCAGAAAAATTGTTATATCGAGCCACATAGTGTTGTGCCTGGATTTTGCAAAACACAAGGAGCTGACTAGTACAGTATGTATGGAAAGTATTCAGACCCCTTTAAATTTTTCACTCTTTGTTTCATTGCAGCCATTTGATAATATCCAAAAAGTTCATTTTTTGCTCATTAATGTACACTCTGCACCCCGTCTTGAAAGAAAAAACCCAGAAATGTAGATATTTTTGCAAATTTATTAAACAAGAAAAACAAATATCATATGGTCATAAGTATTCAGACCCCTAGCTGTGACACTCATATTTAACTAACATGCTGTCCATTTCCTTCTGATCCTCCTTGAAATGGTTCAACTCCTTCATTGGAGTCCAGCTGTGTATAATTAAACTGATTGGACTTGATTAGGAAAGGCACACACTGTCTATCTGTCTATATAAGAGCTCACAGTGCATGTCAGAGCAGATGAGAATCATGAGGTCTAAGGAACTGTCCAATGAGCTCAGAGACAGAATTGTGGCGGCGAGGCACAGACCTGGCTGGGGTTACAAAAGAATTTCTGCAGCTCTCAAGGTTCCTAAGAGCACAGTGGCCTCTATAATCCTTAAATGGAAGAAGTTTGGGACGACCACAACTCTTCCTCGACCGAACTCTTCAGCCAACCCAAGCACTCGTGGCAGAAGAGCCTTGGTGAGAGAGGTAGAGAAGAACCCCAAGATCACTGTGGCTGAGCTCCAGAGATGCAGTAGGGAGATGGGAGAAAGTTCCATAAAGTCAACTATCTGCAGCCCTCCACCAGTCGGGGCTTTATGGCACAGTGTGCCAACAGAAGCCTCTCCTCAGTGCAAGACATATGAAAGCCGAATACAGTTTTCAAAAAAACACATGAAGACTATGAGAAATAAGATTCTCTGGTCTGATGAGACCAAGATTGAACTTTTTGTTGTTAATTCTAAGCGGTATGTGTGGAGAAAGCCAGGCACTGCTCATCACCTGCCCAATACAATCCCAACAGTGAAACATGGTGGTGGCAGCATCATGCTGTGGGGGTGTTTTTCAGCTGCAGGGACAGGACGACTGGTTGTAATTGAAGGAAAGATGAATGCGGCCAAGTACAGAGATATCCTGGATGAAAACCTCTTTCACTTTGCTTTGGTCCTCAAGACTGGATTGAAGGTTCATCTTCCAACAAGACAATGACCCTAAGCACACAGCTAAAATAACAAAGCAGTGGCTTCAGAACAACTCTGTGACCATTCTTGACTGACCCAGCTAGAGCCCTAACCTAAACCCAATAGAGCATCTCTGGAGAGACTTGAAAATGGCTGTCCACCAACATTCACCATCCAACCTAAGGGAACTGGAGAGGATCTGCAAAGAAGAATGGCAGAGGATCCCCAAATCCAGGCGTGAAAAACTTGTTGCATCATTCCCAAGAAGACTCATGGCTGTACTGGCTTAAAAGGGGCTTCTACTCAATGCTGAGCAAAGGGTTTGAATACTTAAGACCGTGTGATATTTCAGTTTTTCTTGTTTAATAAATTTGCAAAAATATCTACATTTCTGTTTTTTCTCCTTTCAGGATGGAGTGCAGAGTGTACATTAATGAGCAAAAAATGAACTTTTTGGATCTTACTAAATGACTGCAATGAAACAAAGAGTGAAAAATTTAAAGGGGTCTGAATACTTTCTGTACCCACTGTATTTAAGGGGGCACTCTGGAAAAGTCCCTTTGCTGAACAATAGGTTCCTTGTATTTAACTGAGCAGGAGCTTTTTCATTATTTTGAAAAGTCTAGTTTCTGACCATTGCTGCTTTTTGCTGCCTCCTTCTTGCTGTCACCTGTCAGAACTGAACTCTGCTTGTTCTGATTTTCTACCTGTATAACCACATCTTGTGTCTACTCCTATGGTACTGCAGAAAGTAACATTAGTTATTGCAAATGGAAACTGAGCTGGAGGTGGTGATCTGGAGGTGGCGATGTCCAGGGAGACACTGCAGTAAAAATGAGTGAGCTCTTCAGCATAGCCCCGGCAGGCCTTGTAGCAGTATGTTTACTTTTCTGATTCTTGCACATCAGGCTGGATCCACACAGCATCGGACAAAAACCTTCCGAAAGTCGACCGTTTTTTGTCCAATGCACGACCGTGGTTTTTGTCACTGTTTTGTGAAAAACTGCAATCGGTTCTCATTTTTTTTGCCATCAGCTCATACAATTGATTGTATGGGAAGACAATGAAAAAACTAAAGATGCCGGCGTATTAACCAACATGTTGCATAACACACTGGCGCCAGAAGACGAGCAGAAAAAAACAACCTTTGCAGCCTACGGGTAGTTTTTTCTTCTTAAAGGAGTTGTCTCATTACAAGCTTTCAGCCTACTTCAAAGCTTCTGGCAGCAAAGCATTTTTGAATTCAGGGGCGTGCATCATGTCTTCCTCTTCTCCTCCCCCTTCCCCCCTCCCCTCAGCACACAGACAGCTCTCCTTCTATACAGCAGGGCGAGGGGGTTTGCTGCCAGAGTAAACCCTGTGTGTGCCTTACTATGTCTGTTGCAGGCTCTTGGATCAGCTGCACTGTCAGCTCCACGGAGACAGCAGAGAGAGGGCTGATCTGGTGAATGTGGAGAATTCTGTGAAGCTGTGATTGCTAATAGCAGAGCAGGGGGATGTAAGTGTTCCTATACCCCCTTCTTAGCATACAAATCTCCACATCTCCAGCAACAACAAACAAATCCTGTCAGAACAAACACAGGGCAGCTGTGAAGATGTGTCACTAATACAGCAGAGCAGGGAGAGATAGGAGCGTTCACATGCCTCCCTCATCTGTTCTATTAGTATAGTCAGAGCTCCACAGACACATCATGATTATAGTAACACACAGGGTCACTGCTGTCACATTTTCTGAATAGAGATCAGCCTCTGCTCTCCTCAATCTTTGTAGAGAGCAGGAGGAAGCAGGCACACATAGGGTTAATCCAGGCAGCACAGCTACACAGACACAGAAGCCAGAGCCCTCCGCCTCCCTCCACTACAGAAGCATACTGTTTGGGAGGGGCTCTGTGCTCTGACCTGTATTCAGAAGCTGATAAGTCACCAGCACTGGCAGCCAGTGAGATAAAGATCAACAGGTCAGCTGCTATAGAGATTTGAGGAGCTGATGCACTACTACTAACAGGGATAACTCAAAATCAGTAGGACATTTGTAAAGAACATATATTGCAAAGTTGCTTGTTATTTAAAGATCTTTTAATTAAAACCCAACATTGTAGCGAGACAACCCCTTTAAGTCTATGGGCTGCCTGAGCGGTTGTATTTTCAGCAGTTTTAGAATCCTAAAATCGCCGAAAATATGATCGTTTTCTTGTGCTGTGTGGGCATTGCCTAAGAAGGGAAGCAAAGATAAGAGTTTTACATAACAAATGGCTGTGACGTATGGCCTGACATGTTTGTTGCCTAGTAAAGTCACGATAAAAACTAATCATGACACAAGTTACGTATATTATGCAGTATACTGGGTTTCAGGGATTTATCTGGAAACCATGAAACTGAAAAAAATGGAAAAGCTGTTTGAGGCGACAAATCAAATTCTAGCTTCCAAATTTTCCTGAGAAGAAGACAGTGTCTTATATTAATTTTTGCTCCTAAAGACGAGCTAAGACTTCTTTTTAGAGGATGTTTTATTTTTCCATGAACAAGAATTCACATTTATTGTTGAACAAAACATCAACATGTATTAATGTACTGTAGTGATTTCATCACAAACATCAGCATAAACAGCCAAACTCTGAATTGCATAAAAAAAAATGCACTATGTCTTATTTTCAGGGGATGTGTTATTTTCGGGCAAACGGTACTGATCGGTTGCACTTATGATGGACTATTCACATGTAATTGATAATAATAAACAAATAAAAGCAGCTATATACAGTATACAGTAAGGGGCCATTCACATGGCTAATTTCGACACGGATTCCAGCCGTATTGCGCACCGTACTACGCTGCAATACGGCTGGAATCCGTGCCAGCCATTACGGTAATCCACAGTTCTCATAGAGAACTGTGGATTCAGTCTCTCCTCCCCGCTAGGCGAATACGGCGAGGGGGAAGAAAGTGACATGCACATTATCCCAGCGGGATACGCACCGTGGATAATGCATGTCTATGGGTCCGGCAAGCTGCCGCCCCCAGCCCCCGCTGCACAGAGCCAGCGTAATTGCGGGGTGAAATCCGTCCCTGCAATTACCTCGGCAAGAAGCCGTGTGAACCGGGCCTAACTCAGAAAAGTAAGTACACATATTTTTGTAAATATTGTATTATATCTTTTCATGGGACAACACTGAGGATATGATAATTTGATACAATGTAAAGTAATCAGTGTACAGCTTGTATAACAGTGTAAATTTGATTTGCACTCAAAATAACTCAACAAATAGTCATCAATTTCTAAAATAATGGCAACAAAAGTGAATACACCCCTTAGAGAAAATGGACAAATTGTACCCTAAATGTCAATATTTTGTCTTATTTCCCATTATTTTCCAGCACTGCCATAACTCTCTTGGGAATGGAGTTCACTATAGCTTCACAGGTTGCAGCCACTGGAATTCTCTTCCACTCCTCCATGATGACATCACGGAGCTGGCGGATGTTAGAGACCTTGCGCTCCTCTACCTTCTGTTTAAGAGTGCCCCACAGATATTCAATATGGTCTAGGTCTGAAGACGCTGGGCCAGTCCAGCTCCTTAACCCTCATTTTCTTTAGCAAGGATGTGGTCGTCTTGCAGGTGTGTTTGGGGTCATTATTATGTTGGAATACTGCCCTGCGGCCCAATTGCCGAGGAGAGAGGATCATGCTCTGCTTCATTATGTCACAGTACATATTGGCATTCATGGTTCGCTCAATGAACTGTAGCGCCCCACAGCTGGAAGAATTAATGCAGCACCAAATCATGACACTCCCACCACCATGCTTGACTGTAGGCAAGAAACACTTGTCTTTGTACTCCTCACACGGTTGCCGCCACACACGCTTGAGACCATTTGAACCAAATAAGTTTATCTTGGTCTGATCAGACCACAGGACATGCTTCCAGTCATCCATGTCCTTAGTCTGCTTCTCTTCAGCAAACTGTTTGCAGGCTTTCTTGTGCATCATCTTTAGAAGAGGCTTTCTTTTGAGACAACAGCCATGCAACAATTTAATGTAGTGTGCGGTGTATGGTTTGCGCACTGACAGGCTTTCAGTCTAACCCCAGCAAAACTGGCAGCACTTCTATATCTATTTTGAAAATACATTCTCTGGATATAACCCTGAGCACTTTCACTTAAAGGGGCTGTATCATTTCATTGAATGGTCTTCAGAATAAGGGGACAGTGAATACAAGCAACTTTGCAATTGGATGTCATTAGCAAAGCTGTCTTGTTATCACAGTACTCTTATCTTCTGTTTCTGTTTACACTGATCTCCAGTACTGGTCAGATCCCTCCTCCTTGCATTTCACTAGCTGAGAGCTCATCTACATTCTGTTCAGCCCTCAGTCGGCTGTATTCATGGAGCTTGCATTCCTGCCTCTCACTCAAAGTAAGGAACCGGCGCATTTTCACTCTGCACAGCCAGAAGAAACAGAATAATACTGTAGGGCTTCTATAATCAGGAAAAAAACACAATTGTGCGACTGTGCCTAAGCATAGAAGGAGCATTAGAGGCCGAGAGCATTTCACTCTGCACAGCTCTGGAGGAGTTTATACAAGACTGGATTCAGTTGTAACATGAATGCAAGCCTGTGGTATGTAAACAGCTCTTACATACTCTGCATAGGGAGAGACACAGTGACCTGTGGAGGGGGAACACACGGAGCCAGCATGAACACTGAAGGCGGGATGATGTCATCCCTTCGGTTAAGAAACACCCAGCTGAGAGGGGAAGAAACGCCCCTGAATTTCTGTAACTGAGAGGTTGTGAGAGCACTGAAACAGGCTAACTGATGAAGCGATACATCCCCTTTAACTTCTTTGGCAACCATGGTTAGGCCTGTTCTGAGTGGAACCTGTCTTGTTAAACCTATTTAGTATTGCCACTGTGCTGCAGCTTAGTTTCAGGTTTGGCAATCTTCTTATAGCCTAGGTCATCAACTTTTTTTCAGATTCTCAGACAGTTCTTTGCCATGAGGTGCCAAATTGAACTTTCAGTGACCAGTATGAGAGAGTGTGAGAGTGATAACACCAAATTTAACACATCTTTTCCCCATTCACACCTGAGATCTTGTAACACTAGCAAGTCACATGACACCGTGGAGGGAAAATGGCAAATTGGGCACAATTTGCCAATTTTCAATTAGGGATGTGCTCACTTTCGTGACCAGTGGTTTAGACATTGATGAATGGGTGCTGAGTTATTTTAAGGGCACACCAAATTTACACTTCTTTGCAAGCTTTACACTGACTACTTTACATTATATCAAAGTATCATACTTTCAGTGCTGTCCCATGAAAAGATATAATACAATATTTACAAAAATGTGAGATTCTGAATATATATATATATAGGCACACAAATAAATACACAGGGCTATATGTTATATTCAATACTATTCTCTTGATAATATGTTGCATAAAATATGTATTTATTTGGTAAATGCTGTTCTTTCATTTACATCTACCTTAGTTACCTTGTTGAATCAGTTTCAAGGCTTCAAGCGGCCTGGTTCCTGGAAACAATTAGTTATTGGGTTAATGAAGACATTTTTTTGCCACCATCCCTAAATGTGAGAATTTAGTGTTCATTAAGCCGCAGTAAAGTGCCTTTGGTTGTCCCCTTTCAATATTATAAAAAAATGTTCTTTTACGCCCACACACTTATTATTTGCATATTTGTATTCAGTAAAAACATTCAGTAAGAATAGTCACTTTCTTTTTATATCTAAAACCCCACTGGTTTTCATAGAAGCTGCAAGGTAAATGTGTAGGAAATGTAGTAATGGTATAGCACTGAAACACTGGAAAATGAGTTTATTTCCAGGGCAAAATTGGTAAGTGATGACAACCCCGTGGCTCCCTTTTATTAGAAGTAATAAAGTTCAGAATATACTTTTTGGCAATGTGTCACAAAACAAGGGATTTTAACCCTCTTTTGCGAGTAATCTGTATATGAAACAGGTCGTCTGCCCTAATTGGCATCCTGATGGCACTATGACATAGTTAAAACATAGGTCATCAAGGGGTTTAAGAGGTCATCAAGGGGTTTAAGAGGACCTGTCATCTTGAAAACCCATAAAAAACAATAAAAGACTAAACAATAAAACATCTTTAAACTATGTCTGGTGCCATTTTCTTAACCCTTGGCTTCCAATGTAATCCCATCAACATATGGCCTTCATGACAGCTGAAGGCCTAACAAATGTCCCTAGGTCTGCCTTCTTAGTACTTCTATTATATTGTAGTACTAGGCGCTATCAGTTGCCCAGTCAAATAGAAAACAATTAAAAGATTTTTTTTTTTTTTTTTTTTTTTTTTTTTTAAAACCTTTACCCACTTCTTATATGATTGGGATCACCATATCCGTAATGATCGAAAATTTTAAATTGTAATAAATGTTAGTAATTCTGCATGATAAACATAACCTTTATAATATTATCTTTGACAGTCAATGGAAAGGCACATTCATGACCCATGCTCCATTCAAATGGAGAATTTGAGAACCCAATTCTAGTTACTGGTGGGGGCATCAGCAGTCAATCTCCCACCGATCAGACACTTTGGGTGACATATATGAATGGGGCTGCACCAGAAGTCTGGCATCTTTTCAACCCGAAAACTGGCGCAGCCCTGTTCGCTATATTTTTAATCAGGGGCACTCCAATATTAGGCACATTACAAAGCACCCGTGGTACATTGTAGTGCGCCTGAGATCGGGTGGCATGCTGGAGCCGTGTCTCACTACAATAGTACGAAACTACACATGTATGCCTTTTTATTGACAAATCCAGGCGCATTACTGCTAGAACAGGTAGACCAATTTAAAAGTGGTTTACCTGAGCCAGAAGTGTCGCTTTGTAGCCAGAAGGCGCTAAATCTATGACCCGCAGTAGAACAGGTTGATAGATTCAGGTGCATTCTACGCTACTAACGCGCGCAAAAAAATTGTGCCTGGGCACCAAAACAATCCTACTTGTCGCCCTTAGCACCTATTTTGTGAATAAGTAAAAAGTTTTAACTTGGGACAAACCCTTTGATACATGCCCATACCATGAATTACTATTATGTTATGGTAACTAGCACATTTCTCAAGAACTGCCATTATAGTACATCATGAATTTAGTGCAGGCACAGGACCTTTCCCACATCATGTGCAGTGGTTACCAAAGTACAGCCAGGCTCTTGATGCAACAGCCAGAATCTAAAGAAAGCTGTAATCGCAGCCACTTAACCCCATAAATGCTGCAATCAATAGTGGAATAGAGGGAGGGCAATTCATCTGTCACCCATCAGCACCCTGGTGATATGACTGCAGGGTATCAATGCTTTAGCCAGAAGCTAAATAATGCCCTTTAGTTTTCCCATGTACAAAAGCCTGTCACAGGCATAATGCATAGCAATACAGTGTATTAAAAAAGCATCAAGGGGTTGAATAGTCTAGTCCTATAGTAAGACTAAAAAAATTAAATAAAAAGCAATTAAAAAAGGTTTGAAACCCACAAAGCTCCCGATTCACCAATTAAAATACTTATTTTTGTTCGAAAAAAATATTAAAAAGAGGTACAAATAACTGGTATTTCAGCAACCATAATGACCTAATCATGCTATTAAATCTAGTGACTATTGCAAAATAAATAAATTTAAATAAATACCAGAATTTGTGTTAATCCTGTCTCACAGAAAAAAAAAAGAACAAAAAATAAAAAAAAATTACCTGCCCAACAAAAAAAATCCATCACACCGCTTCATCAATGGAAAAATAAAAAATATTCTAGTTATTAGCATATTGACATAAAAGCATGCTTGAGTATTTTTAAAAGTGGTAAAACAAAAAAAAACTACATAATTTTTTTGTGTGATCTATATACACACACTTTGTTTTATTTTTTAAATTAACACATGAAAAATTAGTGAACAAAGCTAATATATCACTTGTATCACTTGGAGATGATACACCATCAAACAAAATTACACATTTTTTCACTCTGCAACTTCCATTACACTCTAATTTCTGAAAAATACTTGCAAGCCCACATTGCCTACTTCACCCCTAGGTGAATTCCTTATGAGGTGAAGTGTCCAACATAGGGTCGATTCTGAAGAATTGCCACTATACTGTTATCTTATGAGATCTTCAAAGGCAATAAAACAGTTCCAGCTTAATCCGCAATCCAAAAGCCAAGAAGGTGCTCCTTTCCTTCTGAATCCTGCCGTTTGTCCACGCGGCGGCACATATAAGATACTACTGAACTTGGAATAAATTGCCTAATAAATTTAGGGATGTTGTTTCCCTAGCATGCCTTGTGAAAATGAAAAATGTTTAGCTAAAACTACATATTATTGGAGAAAATAAAATTTTTCTTTCTCATGACCCAACGCTAATCATTTGTGCAATCAAAATGCTCACTAGATCCTTAGATACATTTCTTGAGGGATGGTGTTTCCAAAATAGGGTCAGCCATTGTGGGTTTCCACTGTGTTCTGGTACCTCAGAGATTCTGCAAATCATTCCAGCAAAATCGGTTCTTAAAAAGCCTAATGTCGCTCTTTCCCTCCTGCTGTGGGTCCAAATAGCAATTCAGCCCATTAAATACAATGGGTACGGAAAGTATTCAGACCCCTTTACATTTTTCACTCTTTGTTTCATTGCAGCCATTTGGTAAGATCAAAAAAGTTCATTTTTTTGCTCACTAATGTACACTCTGCTCCCCATCTTGAAAGGAAAAAAACAAAAATGTAGATATTTTTGCAAACTGATTAAACAAGAAAAACTGAAATATCACATGGTCATAAGTATTCAGACCCTTTGCTCAGCATTGAGTAGAAGCACCTTTTGAACTAGTGCAGCCATGAGTCTTCTTGGGAATGATGCAACAAGTTTTTCACACCTGGATTTGGGGATCCTCTGCCATTCTTCCTTGCAGATCCTCTCCAGTTCCCTCAGGTTGGATGGTGAACGTTGGTGGACAGCCATTTTCAAGTCTCTCCAGAGATGCTCTACTGGGTTTAGGTCAGGGCTCTGGCTGGGCCGGTCAGGAATGGTCACAGAGTTGTTCTGAAGCCACTGCTTTGTTATTTTAGCTGTGTGCTTACGGTCATTGTCTTGTTGAGGTCTAGAGCGCTCTGGAAGAGGTTTTCATCCAGGATCTCTCTGTACTCAGCTGTGTTCATATTTCCTTCAATTGTAACCAGTTGTCCTGTCCCTGCAGCTGAAAAACACCCCCACAGCATGATGCCGCCACCACCATGTTTCACTGTTGGGATTGTATTGGGCAGGTGATGAGCAGTGCCTGGCTCTCTCCACACATAGTACCGCTTAGAATTAACAACAAAAAGTTCAATCTTCGACTCATCAGACCAGAGAATCTTATTTCTCATAGCCCGGGAGTCCTTCCTGTGTTTTTTTGCAAACCGTATGCGGGCTTTCATACGTCATGCACCGAGGAGAGGCTTCTGTCGGCACACTGTGCCATAAAGCCCCGACAGGTGGAGGGCTGCAGCGATAGTTGACTTTGTGGAACTTTCCCCCATCTCCCTACTGCCTCTCTGGGGGTTCTTCTTTACCTCTCTCACCAAGGCTCTTCTCCCATGACTGCTTAGTTTGGCTGGACAGCCAGGTCAAGGAAGAGTTGCGGTCGTCCCAAACTTCTTCCATTTAAGAATTATGGAGGCCACTGTGCTCTAAGAAACCTTGAGTGCTGCAGACATTGTTTTGTAACCCCGGCCAGGTCTGTGCCTCGCCACCACAATTCTGTCTCTGAGCTCCTTGGGCAGTTCTTTAGACCTCAGGATTCTCAAGTGCTCTGACATGCAGTGTGAGTTGTGAGGTCTTATATAGACAGTTGTGTGTCTTTCCTAATCAAGTCCAATCAGTTTAAGTAAACACAGCTGGACTCCAATGAGTAGAACCATCTCAAGGAGGATCAGAAGGAGATGGACAGCATGTGAGTTAAATATGAGTTTCACAGCAAAGGGTCTGAATACTTATAACCATGTGATATTTCAGTTTTTCTTGTTTAATAAATTTGCAAAAATATCTACATTTCTGTTTTTTTCCTTTCAAGACGGGGTGCAGAGTGTACATTCATGAGCAAAAAAAAATTAATTTGTTTGATCTTAACAAATGGCTGCAATGAAACAAAGAGTGAAAAATGTAAAGGGGTCTGAATACTTTCCATACCCACTGTAAGTAAGATTTTATTAAATCTATTCTCAACAAGAAGGAAAATATTCTAAAAAAAGAGGTGGCTGGTAGAAGAGGTAGAGATAATATTGGTTGCAGCTTGAAAGAACTATTTTGTACAACTGAAAAAATAATAATTTTTTTTATTTTTTTTATGTTTTATCCCAAACTATATCAGGATATCTTGAGATAGAAAGCAAAAGAGTCTCCAAAATTCTGCGCTTAGGAAGTTGTTTAACCCCTTTAGCTGAACGCCTGAACAGTACTTAATGACCAGCATATTTTTTTAGTTTCTGCCTCCTTGTGTTTCATCAGTCGTAACTTTTTTTTTTTTCAATGACGCAGTTATATGAGGCCTTGTTTTATTCTGGACAGGTTGTACTTTTTGGGGGAATAGTCTGAGTTCACTTATAAATTATAGCAGAATTTTTTAAAATTTGTTTTCAACTTTTTCAAATTTTTTTTTTTACACCATTCACATTTCATACTTAATAACTTGTTTGATTACTACCCATTACAGTCAAGTGGATACCTAATATGTGTAGGTTTTTTATTTTTTTGTGTGCAATGTATGCACAATTTTTTTTATTATATTTATTTTTCTTTTATTATTTCTTTTATTTTTTTATTTTTTTATACACTTTATGTTTTTTACTTTTTAAAAAAAAATCCCATGAAGGGATAACTGTATTACATTTTTGTTTTACACGTCATATTCATATATGCTAATACTTTATAATCTGTGTCAGTTTGACACAGGCAACAACAGGGCAGCACACAGTGTGCCCTGATTGCTGGCTTCTTACACAGAAAGCCCTGGGGCTACTCTAGGTCCCTAGGGCTGACTGTGCGGCCATTCCTCGGCTCTGTCAGGTCACTGGAGTCCCGATCCCGCAACAGAGCAGGGGAAAGCCCTTTGATTACGCTGCGGTCACGAACCGCGGCAATCAAAGTGTTAACTGCAGTGGAGCCCTGTTCTCAGCGCTGCTGCGGCACCGGGAGCCACAACCCCGATGTCTGCAGTGACGGCAAAAGACGTCGCTGCAGACAAATGACCTGCACCGGCTGACGCCAAAAGACGGCGGGCGGTCTTTAGGGGTTAATAAGTGGTTAGTAACAATATCCATATAACAGGGTTGTAAAACTCATTTTCACTGAGGGCCATATCATGATTGTGGTTGCACTCAAGAGGCCATTGGAGGAAATTAGAAGGTGGTTAGGGTGCCTGAGGATGGCAGTCAGAACTGTGTCACTGCCAGTCAGTTGATGAACAGAGCAGTGTGAAGGTGTGCCGTAGAACTGAATCCAAGATGTCGCCTGTTCCCTGTGCTAGCACCACCACCTCTGCCAAGCGCTGGCTGCATCCTCCGAGTAAAGTAGAGAGGTGGTCCTTATTGGCCATACCTACTCCCTGTATCTAATCTCTCAAAAGCCATATAAAATGATATGGTTGGCTGAATCTGAATTTGATATAACAGGACATGTGGTCAGAGGTTGTCATCATAAGACAGTCTTAGATTAAAATACTGCGCTGCAAGAACGGACTTGGAAATACCAAAGGTATTTTCCACAACAATAGCCAAAATTAGTCCTAAGGGCCTTAGTTAATCTTGAGGCCATCAAATCACAATGTCACTATCAGCACCTACACCAAGAAGAAAGTGCAAAGAGAGCCCCTTGCTTAAGATTGTTTATAGATGGTAAGATCGTTCCGGTTGCCGGCTGTCAGGTACCCATGGAAGCATTTGGATGTAGATATATACATCATGTGCATTTTCAAATGCACTAACACTTACTCTAAATCAGGCCTCTATAACATTCCGCTTACAGACAGCTTTAAGTCCACCAAAGGATTTCTAGGAGCCCATGTACTGGGTGGGGTATACACAACGCTGTAAAGTGGCTGGTCTGGGTGCATTCCCAAGCAGTCCATGGGAGTTCTATGCATTCTGGAGGCATTCCAGGTCAATACAGAGGTATTTCCTGGTGATTTTAGCCCCTATCACCTACTATATTGTGCAGGTCTGCTCTAAATCACAATTTTCAGGGTGCATAATGTTGAAGCCCATTTTAAAAATGGTGTAGCTAATAAAAAAAAATACATTTCTAATTACATATAAAGAACATATGTCATGGGATGGTTTTCCTATGTTACCTGCATGCCTCGCATCTTCTGAAAGCGGGCAACTGTATCGCTCAGTGTGTAAACCCGCACATGGCCCATATGAAGTTTTCCAGATGGATAAGGAAACATTGATAAAACGTAGTATTTCGGTTTTGATTTCTGTAAAATAAAGAAAAACTCTCTTAGTGCAAAGACATACTTCGGAGAGTATAACCCACTATTATAAACTATTGGCATTATTGTTTTATTCACATTTCTGCATAATAAAATGTCTATTTCCCACTGTTATTTGTAAGAAAGCAAAAAAGAAAGAAATATTGTATTTCAACAAAAGAAACTAATGATGTACATGGCTTAATTATTTCATCCCAGGAAAGAAAATTCATTCCACAATTTTATTTAAAGGGGTTGTCTCACTACATTGATTCATCTTACCTCAGTCCTGTTTTCTTGGTTTCATTTTGAATTCAGGGGTGTGTTTACTGGCTTCTACTAGGTTGCAGTAGAAGCCAGGTCTGTAGCTATAGCAACCAGTGCTGGCAGCCTATCAGGAGAGATCAAACAGGTCTGTAGCTATAGCGACCTGAGGAACGGATGCAGCGCATACAAGAGGGAATATCTCAGAATAGGAAGGACACTGTTATTGGACACATATTACAAAGTGACTTGTTTTTGCAAGATCTTTAACATAAAAAGCAATCCTTGTAGTGAGACAACCCCTTTAATGCTGATCATTACTTACATAAAGAGATAGGATTTAAAAATAGTGAATAATATCATTTAATTGCTGAATCTTTTCCAAAACCAACAACAAAAGAAAACACCACTTAGGGAGAGTTTAGAAAAACTTAAATGGTAATTTAGGAAAATAAAGCTATAAAAAAATAAATAAAAAGGAATTAAAGAGTAAATAACTTAATTAAAAAAACCTAATGCAATGTAAAGCCAAGTTTTGCTTGAAAAAATTGTCATTTGTTAATCCAGTTTCTATACGCCCTATAAGGGCATAGGGAGTAAATTATGGGAAGATTCTACTACGAAAAAGGGATATCCCTCTGGACAAGTCAGCAGGTTTAGGTATGAGCCAGGCGGCCATTTTTCCCAGTGACAACAGTATAATTGGTTGTCCAATTTAAAGGGATTTTGCCACAAAGTAAAATTGAGGTGGGAAGCTTACAAATTAAATAATAAACATTTTCACCATTCATCATTATTAAAAATTCTGTAGCATTTATTTTTTGTTTTAGCTCCTACCCTAATGATCCATAGTGAGCAGCTTGTCTCTAGGGGATACGACCAGTGATGAGAGCTCCTCAGTCCTGGTCGCACATGCTCAGACATCACCTCTCGTAACAGTCAGCTACTGTTAGTGTATTCCATGCTTAGTAATCACACACACTCATTGCTGAGTGTGTGTTCAACCCCAAATCCTGTCATTCTACTACTGTCCTCTGTACTCCTTAGTAATTAGTAATCAAAACGGTGCAAATAAGTAAAAAGAAACCTCAATCAGGTATGTGCATTGAGAAAAAAAAAAAATCACATTTGGTTCCTGCAGGGATTTGAACCTAGGACCCCTATGCTGAAAGGCAGAAGTGTTAACCACTCAGCTACATTGTAGCTACTCACAGCTCGTTACATTAACAGACCTTTGACTAGAGTGCGCACACTGTGGAGAAAGGCATAGTGATATCAGTCTGCTGAGTTACATGATATGCAGTTCAAACAAATCATACACGTCCCCTTTTGAGCACACTAAAAGCTAAAGTTGGATAAAGCAGGCATGAAATGCCTTCGTGGCAAAACCCAACTTACTATGAAAAATAAAAACAGGCAATAGTGTCTAATAAAACAATAAATAATACACACACCTTAGTAACTCATCTCCATCCCAGAGGTGACGCTGCGGCAGTGTGTCCTCGTCTCGGTTTACTTTTTCTTTTGCAGTTGGTCATGACTGCTGTAGTCAGTTAGTGGCTTCAGCAATCATGTGAAATTCCCTACACACTACTACTCATTAAAAAGGACCAGCGAGCTCTCCTGACAGGTCTATGTAGTAAATCCTTGTGTTCCCAGTGTAATAACAATTCTGGAGCATATTCTGTTACAACACTGTAAGCTGCTGTTCATCTGTTATTCCTTCTAGTAATAAGCTATGAATCTGTCAGCTGGGTGTTACCATTTCAGTTTTCAGAGGGGCGTGTCTCTGCACACACAATGATTGGTCAATGGCAAACTATGCCGGACACCCAACTATTGGTAACACCCAGAAATATGATAAGAATTTGGCTCAGTAGCATCCATTTTTTCATGTATAACAAGCCATTAAAGGGGTTGTCTCACTACATTGATTCATCTTACCTCAGTCCTGTTTTCTTGATTTCATTTTGAATTCAGGGGCGTGTTTACTGGCTTCTACTAGGCTGCAGTAGAAGCCAGGTCTGTAGCTACAGCAACCAGTGCTGGCAGCCTATCAGGAGAGACCAAACAGGTCTATAGCTATAGCGACCTGAGGAGCTGATGCAGCCCATACAAGAGGGGATATCTAGGAATAGGTAGGACACTGTTATACATGACATATATTACAAAGTGACTTGTTTTTGCAAGATCTTTAACATAAAAAGCAATCCTTGTAGTGAGACAACCCCTTTAAGTCATATTAAGAAAATGGTAATATATTCCGTTAAATGCCCAGTCTAAAAATGGTGTAGCTCAGTAAGGGTATGTTCACACGACGTAATTGCGCTGCAATGTTACACCCTGCAAATACAGTAAAATCATAGCACTCAATGAGTACTATGATAACCCGGCATATGTGCCTGTAAAAAGAAGTGACATGTCACTTCTTTTTGGCAAGTACGCGTTGGGGAAAATAAAAGTAATAGGAGTCGAGCGGTAGCGCTGTTGAAAGTACAGTACGCGCCGGCTAGCATGTACTTTCAACAGCAGGCATATTGCGGCACACACAGGTACTGTACACGGGGCAATACGCCATTTGAACATACCCTAATAGATTTGTAGGATGAATAACAGGAAAACCATACAATATAGAGTTTGAAGGAAAGATGCCCCATATTTGTTTTTTTCTTCAGGAATACTAGTTTTTACTAAAACATAGATGTCCAGGCCCACTTCAGCTCATGATTAAAAATAGAAATAAAACCCCCCAAAACTTAACTTATAAGTCCGCTGAACATCACCAGTGGGTTCACAAGATCATTTTTCTGTTTTTTATTTGAAATCTTTCCTGATGGACTGAAAAGTTGCTAGTACTTTTGGAACATGCCTTTAAGTCTGACAACCTCTTTTAATCAGAGGAGGTTCCATGTTTAGATTACAATCGAGGAACATGTAAAACAGGAAAAAATGGCATTAAGGGGGTTTTGCCACGAAGGAAAATTGACGTGGGAAGCTTGCAAACGAAATAACAAACATTTTCACCATTCATTATTATTAAAAATTCTGCACTGTTTTTGTTTTAGCTGCTCCTTTAGTGATCCATTGTTTACAGCTCGTCTCCAGGGGATACGACCAGGGCTGAGAGCTCCGCAGTCCTGGTTGCACATGCTCAGACATCACTTCTCCTCTCAGGCAGCTACTGAGTGTTCAAACCCCAGGTGCTGTCGTTCTACTCCCATCCTCTGTTCTCCTTAGTAATTAGTCAAACAGTGCAAATAAATAAAAAAAGAAACCTCAATGAGGTTTGCGCATTGATAAAGGAAAAAAAACATGGGTTTGGTTCCTGCAGGGATTTGAACCTAGGACCCTTGTGCCTGGAGGCAAAAACTTTACCTCTCAGCTACTCACAATGCTTTACATAAACAGATCTTTCTTTGACTACAGAGAGGAAAGGCCTGGTGATGTCATCCTGCTGGGTCACATGATATGCAATTCAAACAAATTACACACGCCCCCTTCTGAACACACAGAGCTGAATGCAGGAGGTATGAAATGAGATTGTGGAAAAACCCCTTTAAAGGACATACTTTCTTTCAAGATACCAGGACTAAAAAGTAAGTTAAATAATGCTGACTCCCCAGCAGGCCACCAATATATGCTCCAGGATCCAGCACACATGTAACAAGAGCTCTACTTTCATCTGAGACAGGACTTTCATGTGAGTAACATGTCACATCTTCAGTGGGATGCAGCTGGCTGTCTCTGAGCATGCGCATGTTTCAATAAAAACTTGGCTCAATAGGATCCATTTTTTCCAGTGTAGTGAGCCTTCAAGGCACATACAATAAGTCATGTAGGTAAGCACATAATAAATGTACCAAGCAATGTGTAGGTGACAATTTGCAGATGTCTGACCGTCTGCTGTAGCTCTTTTAAAGGGGTTTTCTCTCCACAACGATTGGCTTTAAACATGCAGACAAAGGAAAATAAAGACTATTACCAAATACATTGCAGTTTTGATTTAGCTTTGTTCAGGAAATAAAGGAGATTTTATCTACTGCTAGTGTACACAAGTCTCTCTAGGTTACCAACCAGCACTCTCTGCTTTCATAATTCCAGCTGCCTTCCTGACTATGGTTACCTCACTCCCTGCTGAGTGTTGTCTACAGCACAGGCGCTTGTTTATTTATGTTACTGACAAACTTTTAAGGGGTCTTCTCACCACAATGATTACCTTAAATATGTAGGCAAAGGTAAATAAAGATAATTAGCAAATGCATTGCTGATCTGATTTTGATTCATTTCAGAGTTAGAGCAGCTTTGATCTCCTACTTGTTTGCAGAAGGTTTCATAGATTACCAACTACCTTTTTCTGCTCTAGAGCCCTGGTCAAAATTGTGATGTTACTCCTTGCTGTGTCTTATCTGCAGCATATAAGCTTGTTTATCTTTGTTACTGAAAAGCTTTAACCACTTAAAACTATGTTGCCTTCTGCCTTGCTGCTTAAACCCCTCCATTTCCAATGTCCCTCTAACAGGCTCAGTTAGGAATAGCAGAGCTGATATGCCAATCATTGCTGTAGAAACACCCACCGCTTTATCGGGAAGAGACAGCCTGTAACTGGCTGTGAAATGCAGAGTGAAAACACCCCTTTAACCCATTAGAGCCTTGTGCACAGTTAACAAACCTCCAGCACTCATACCACTGTAACAGGCTCAGCTAGGAATAGCAAAGTTGATATGGAAATCACTGCTATAGAACCACCCACAAACAGCGAGTGCGAGTCTGCAGCTGCCTGGGAAAAGCGAGGTCTTGAAGCTACCTTATTGAGTAGAAGAAATCAAAAGGAAGGAGGGACAAAAGAGAGAGAAAGGTGGGATGAAACAATGCACACACATATACTTACGTCCAGTTCATTCGTTGTGGTAAAGTTGTCTTTTATCTTGTGACGCCACATTTTTTCAACTCGTCTTCTAGTTTCCAATCCATAAACTTTTTCCCACTGTCCCGTCTCACTGTAAATTGTCCTTGTAAGTGCATGACTTAAAACCCGATGGCAATTCGTAGGCAGTGCAGTCAGTTTTCCTTTCACACAAATAGCGCAAAATCCAAGTCCCATCGCAGCAGGGCCCATTCTTTGCATAGGCGCCTATATAAATATTATAAGACACCTGTAATATAATCACAGAAATATTTCATTCCAAACAGAGGCCACAGAGTGAGAACAAGTATTTTTGCTTTACAATATAAACATATTTTACTAAAACATAAGGCGGTAGTATTGACACTAAAACCTACATTTACATCATAGTCCACATTTCCTTTCTGTTCCTGTATTTATGAGCAGTTATATAAATTTCCATTACATATCTCATCATTTCTAAGATCTCTGTTTGCAGTCAACAAGTAAAAATACTAATTTTCAGTTAGATGCGGCAACCCCTTCCAGACCATGACCAAATAAGCGGTATCCATTCTAAGCAAATAGCTGTATGTTCAACTACCTGGCCCTACATTGATACAGTGTATTATCTTCATTTAACTCCTTAACGAGCGCCCACCGTCTTTTGACAGCGGGCATTTTAGGTTGTTCGTCTGCAGCGACGTCTTTTGACATCGCTGCAGACATCGGAGTTTGTGGCCCCCGGCGCTGCAGCAGCGCTGAGGTCGGGTTTGTACTACACAGCCCTGATCCCAGAGCAGCTCCAGCAAGCACCGGGGAGCGGAGTGCTTTAACCCTTTGATTGCCGCAGATCATCACCGCAGCGCAATCAAAGGGTTTCCCTGCTCTGTCAGGTGATCGGAACACCCGGTGACCCAATAGAGCCCAGGGAACAGCTGCACAGTCAGCCCTGGGGTCCTAGAGTGGCCCCAGAGCTGTCTGTGTAACAAGCCAGTGATCAGGACAGACTGTGTGCTGCCCTGATTACTGCCTGTGTCAGACTGACACAGATTATAATGTATGAATATGCTAATACATTACGAAGTGTAAAAAACAACAACCCAGTTCTCCCTTGGATTTTTTAAAAAGTAAAAAAAACATAAAAAAATGTAAAAAAAAAAAATATATTTAATAAAAAAAACAATTATGCATACATTACACACAGTAAAAAAAACTACACATATTAGGTATCCACATGACCCTAGTAACCTGTAGAATTAAACGTTATGAAGTGTGAATGGTGCCAAAAAAAAAATCTAAAAAAACAAAAAAATAAAAAAATTCTGTGAACTTAAACTATTCCCCCATAAAGTACAACTTGTCTCGAATAAAACGAGGCCTCATCCAACTGCATCATTGAGAAAATAAAAAAGTTACAACTGTTGAAACACAAGGAGGCAAAAACGAAGAAAATTTTCTGGTCATTAACTACTTTTCAGGCGTTCGACTTAAGAGGTTAAATTCTCTTTGATACTCACTTCTTTAGTATAAATTGTATCCAAACCTTTTATATGCAGTGTATCATATTCATGAAAAAGTTTTAAGGGTATGTTCACACGAAGCCTTGGATCCGTTTTTTTTTTTTTTTTTTCTTAAATTAAAGAACAGTTTTATTAAGCAATAAAATTGTGAAAAAAAAAAAAAAAGATGAGAAATTGTATACAGCTAGTAATAACTTGTGCGAGGGGGGGGGGGGGGGTTCCACATGTCAAGAACATAAGTTCACACAGAAGTAATACAACCATCATGCAACATTAACGCAGGTTCATTAAATGCCTGATACAACGGGCAATGTAAGAAGAATAAAGAGTATCACAATAATAATAACATGTACCGGTTATTTAAGATCTCAAATAAGCCCTATTTGAAGAGCAAACAAAAAATCAAGGAAAAAGAGGCACACAAAACAAACATACACACAACAAACACACACAAAAAGAGGAAAAAAAAGGGGGTTGAGCAACAGGGGGGGACTGGAAGGGGAAATACACAACCCCCAAATAGGCCACAGCGGGTCCACCACAGATCTATATCAGGAGAACTGCTCCAGCCCCGATGCCAGAGGACACCTGACTTGATCCGATTTTTTAACCAGAAGAGAAACTACATCCAAAAAATGTATCCAAAAATGCAGCTGCAGGTGCTTTTTTGCACACGTTTTGCATGCGTTTTTCAATATATATACGCAGCATACACTAGATAAAATGCAGGCAAAGAACTTGCGACTATTCACAAATGATACCATCCACAGAGGTTGTAGTTTGAAAACGTAGAAACTTTAGTGTAATACACTAAATCGGCCTCTAGTGGTCTCATTTGATCTAGAAGAACTGTTTAAACTTTAGTAACCTAATGACCTACATTTTCACTTAGCGTGGAAAGTAGTAGTGGTTAAGTAGTAGTTTAAGAGGAAGCCCAATAGAGCGCTACCCGTATTTTACATGTGTTTCAGAGGAAGCCCAATAAAGGGACATACCAGCATTTTACATGTGTTTCAGAGGAAGCCCAATAGAAGGCGCTACCAGCATTTTACATGTGTTTCATCTTATAAATCACTTTTTATATATATTGAATGATATAAAGGCATTTTTTTAGTATAGAATGGGTGTTTATAGAAATTATAAAAGATTTTAATAATAAATCTATTAATGTTTTAGATAGTTTATTATAGAATATTGAGTGGTTTTAGTATTATACTGTTATGGCGCCCTCTATTAGGCTTCCTCTGAAACACATGCAAAATGCTGTTATAGCGGCCTCTATTAGGCTTCCTCTGAAACACATGTAAACTGCTGTTATAGTGCTCTCTATTAGTCTTCCTCTGAAACACATGTAAAATGCTGTTAGCTCCCCTTAGTGGGCTTCCCAAAGTGGGCCATTAGGTTACTAAAGTTTAAACAGTTCTTCTAGAACAAATGAGACCATTAGGGGCCGATTTAGTATATTACACTTAAAATTTTAATCCAATACGTTTTTCAGATGCGCTTTTCATACGTAAAGCGCATCCAAAAAGTACGCAAAAGTATGTTGCGCCTTTGGATCCGCCTCTCGGGCTCCAAAAGAGCACTCCATTGTTTCCTTAGGGGATTTCACTTCCGTAAAACACAAGTAGAATTGACATGTCAATTCTTAAAACTGATCCGAAAAAAACGCATTGAAAAGATGCAAGTAAACACGCATCTGTGATCACTTGTCTGAATGGAGATGCATGTTTTACATTGAAACCAATGTAAATCAAACTGCACATTGTTAGATACGTTTTTTGGATCCGTTTTGGGTCCGAAAAACGGATCCAAAAATGGATCTGAAAAATGTCGTGTGAACATATCCTAAGACTGCACTTACACAGCAAAGACCAAATACCGGTCTTTTTTGGCACGCAGGGGGTGGCGGCTTTTGTCCGCGATTTGCGGATTCAAGCATTCCTCTTTCGCATCCACAAGATTTTCGGAACACCGGCTGCGTAAAAAAAGGTCCAGCGGAAAATGCGTGCAGTGGGGACTGCTGCACGGATTCTCTGTTAATGTCAATGTAAAAGGTTTCAAATCCGAAAACCGTCTGCAAAACCGACAGAAAACCTGTGCTGTGGGGACAAGCACTAAAAATAACCTGTGGCTGATAAACAGTCCTCTGTCATATCCACAGAGTCTTTGTTATGAGCTGAGACTTCATGGGCAGCTTTCACTCCTTGTTCCCCTCTCCACACCTGCGATGTGTCGGACGACAAGTCTCCTTTGTCAGGCACTTCAGGAGTAGAATCCTGTTGTGTTTAAATACAGCTGATCACATGGTACCTTTAATAAATTAAAACATATTCATCATTTTATATCTCCATTAAAAGAATCTCTTTAGTCAAGGTTTAGACTAGCGCTGACAGTTTTAACAAAATCAGCTCTTCAACCAAACACTTTTCTTACCCAGCAATTAGCTTTCTCATATGTCTTCTTACAAAGTTGCCGAGTCAGGGTATGTTCACACAGCTTGTTGGATCCGTTTTAGATCCGAAAAACGCATTCAAAAGCGCAGGGTAAGGCCTCGTTCACACGGCTTATTCTGGGACGGATTGCAGCCGTACTGCACGTCGTATTTGCGCTGCAGTACGGCTGGAATCCGTCCCAGTCATTACGGCAATCCACAGTTCTCATAGAGAATTATGGATTCCGTCTCTTCTCCCCACTCGGCGAATCCGCCGCGCATGCACATTATTTACGGCATGTACGTGCCATGAATAATGAGTGTCTATGGGGCCTGCGAGCTGACGCCGCCCCGGCCCCCCTGCATGGCTGTTGGCATAATTGCGGGGCGAAATCCGTCCCCGCAATTACGTCGGCAATAAGCCGTGTGAACATTGCCTACATGCAGGTGCCTGTTTGGATGAGTTTTTGCTACAGCAGAAACGCACCCTATAGTTTTAAATAGGGCGTCTGCTGCATCAAACGGATCAAGAATTAACATGTCTATTCTTTGAACGGATCCGTAAGACACATCACAAAGACACATGTAAATACGCATCGGTGATCACTCGTCTGAAATGCGATGCATGTTTTACACTGAAAGCAATGTAAATCACACTGCACATTGTTAGATGCGTGTTTGAGTCCGTTTAGGGTCCGAAACACGGATCCAGACACGCATCTAAAAACTTATCCAAAATCGGATCTAACACGCCGTGTGAACAGCCCCTAAGAGTCTCAGCACGCCCATATTATCAGCGAGTCAAACATTAGCTCACTAGTTCCCATGAGTGTGATCTTAGAGGAAAACGCTCCGTCTACGCTCTTCGTTGAGGCCATCCGGCATCAACAATTCTAACCATCTAATCCAATAGACCTCACTTTGCAGCAAGCGAGTAATGATTTCTCTGGTTGTCCCCTTCAACTTCGTCTAGGACGCTTCATCTTAATTCACTAAGGTTACGTTGATATTCATAAAAATGTCTCGCAACCGTGGAATCTCCAAATTTCTTAGTTTTTTTATTTTTTCTATTTCTTTTTTTTACTCATTTTCCTTTCTTTTTCCAACATCATTTTGGTTTTGTACAACCTAATTTGGGACCTGTGCTCAGTAAGGCCAACCCTAATGGGCCTTGATGTCTGTGCTATATTCGGTTTACGACAGGGGCATTTTAACATATAGATGACTTTACTGGTGTTACATGTGAAAAAACCTTTTAGTGAAATTGTGTAACCTTATTTTGTTTTTTACCTCTTATTATGTTGGCACAGATTTGACAGTCGAGGCATGGGTGTCTACCCATCTTTTCGGTGAATAGCAACTGTTGTCTGGATTTATTATGTTGTTTTAAAATATCAGTACTCCAGCACCGGTTTTTATTATGTTTTTTATTATGTCTTTATAAGTGCACACTTCATAAAATTGTGCTAATTATATAGTTTTGGGTAGTGTAGTTCAATATGATTTTCTAAATTAATCTCTGTTTGTCAGGAATAATGATCCATATTGTGGATTGTTTCTAAAATTATTTTAATATTCAATGTTTAATTACACCTGCAAATTTTTCATGCACATATATATATATGTATATATAATATATAATATATATATATAAATATTATATATATATTTAATATATATAAATATATAATATATATATATTGTGACAGGGCAACTACAGGTAGTTGCCTATTTCTGCCACTAGGTGGAGAACTCCCCATGTTCCGGGTCACATTTTTGGATAGGGCTCAGGAGTCCTATAAAAAGCCGGGTCTTTCAGGTATACAGGGGGCGTGGTCTGCTAGCTGGCAGTGCAGCAGAGGAGCTGAGGAGAAAGGCTCTTGCCCCCAGAGGCTTAGAAAAAGCTGGAACCCAGCAGGGCACTGGGTGAGTTAAAGAGTTACTGGTTGTGATGCTGGACAGTAGGTCCAGGTCATGTTAGAGAGGGTTGTCTACTCAACGTGTTTAGTCAGTGGCCAGACGGCCTGAGGTTTTCTGTTTATGGTTTATGTTTTGTATGCTATATCTGAATAAAGCTGGTTGAGGCCAGTTTCAACCTGAAGCCTGTGACGGAGTGCCATCCGTTTTACGAAAGACGGCGATTCCATGAGCGGAATACCCCAGGACGGCCCAGGAGGGCGTCCATACGAGAGTGGAATCGTCACAATATATATATATAAAATATATATATATATATATAATATATATAATAAAATATATATAATATATATATATATATATAAAAATAAAATCTAAAGCAAGTGTCATTGACTTTTTTATTTTTCTTGTCTTCACTGTCTCTTTTGTCATTTTTCCTACTTCCAACCCAGTCTCCTTGATTTGTTCCCTAGGGTATTTTCGTGCCACAATCTCTCTTATTAGTTTATCCAGATTTTGAAAATATTCTTTATCAGATGAACACATTCTTCGAGCTCTGTCCCTTTGGAATCCTTTTAAATACTGACAGGGAGTGATAAGTATCTCTTTTTAACAAATTGTTTCAGTCTGTAGGTTTCGTGTATAAAGTTGCTTGTAATTTATCCCCTTCTTTCTTAACCATAAAATCCAAAAATGGAATAGTATGTTCATGTTTTAATTCCGGTCATGGATATATGCTGTTGATATCGGGATAAAATGTGTCAAATTGTACCTGTCCATAATATGAACACATTGTCCACATATCGCCGCCACAGTTTCGTAATGCAGCTGTGGACACTGTGGGAGAGATGCTCAGTCTCAATTTTGAACATATAGATCTTTGCGAAAGTGTGTGCAACCAGGGAGCCCATCGAGGTCCCTTGTTTTTGAAGATAGGATGTTGACCTGAATCTAAAATAATTCTTTGTGAGTACAATTTCCAATAGAGTTATTAGAAATGCAGAAAATGTCTGCATTACTCAATTTGGGCTTGCCACATAATTTCTCTCTTAGGCTGCGTCTACATGGCAAAGACCAAAAACTGTGCAAAAAACATGCAAGAAACCATACACCCACATTGACTTCAATGTTAATTTTCTGTCTGGAAACCAAGCAGAAGAATGAACATGTGCCACGTTTTTTGGACCGCTGGCGGTGTGTACGAGTGTCCGGCAGAAAATCCATTCAGTGGGGACTACTGATCGGATTTTCAATTTAGGTCTATGGGGAGCGTTTCTTGTCGTTTTTCAGACGGTTTCCAAAACCGCAAACCATCTGAAAAACCGACCAATAAACTATGTTGTGGGGACAAGCCCTAAGAAATCATATTGTACGCTCTGATATTTTGAAACAACATAAGAAATCCAGACAACAGTTGCAATGCACCAAAAAGGTGGGTACAAACCCATGCCTCGTCTGTCAAATCTGTGCCAACATAATAAGGGGTGAAACACTAAATAAGGTTACACAAGTTCACTAAAAGGCTTTTTCACATGTAACACCAGGAAAGTCATCTATATGTTAAAATGCCCCAGTGGAAAACCGAATATAGGACAGATATCAAGGGCCATTAGGGTTAGACTTACCGAGCCTAGTCCCAAATTAGGTGGTACAAAACCAAAATGATGGTGGAAAAAGAAAAAACTAAGAAATTTGGAGAACCCACGGTTGCAAAACATTTTTATGAATATCAGCATAACCTTAGTGAATTAAGATGGTGCGTCCTAGAAGAAATTGAGGGGGTGAGCAGAGAGAAATCGCTACTCGCTTGCTGCAAAGAGAGGTCTATTGGATTAGACAATTTGAGGGAGCGTTTTCCTCTAAGATCACACTCATGGGGAACATGAACTAAGGTTTGACTCACTGATAAAGGGCGTGCTGAGACTCTGGGGGCTGTTCAAACGGCCGGACAAATACCGGCCGGTTTCCCGGCCGGTTTTTGGGGTCCTGTTTTCGGCCGCCCTCACAGCGCGGGGGGGAAAGCTTTTCCTCCGTGATGAGGGGAGAACAGCCCTCCCCCTCTTTTGACATGCACATGTTCCGTCCGGAAACCGGACGAAGATTGTGCATGTACAATGTTTTGGTCGCCGCCCTCCCCGGGCGACAAAACAGTCGGGCAAAACCCTGCATGGGGACTGCTGCACGTTTCCATAGAGCCCCGTTCTGCCTATTTTCGGCCGGTTTTTCAGCGTCTGAAAAACCGCAAACCGCCTGAAAAACCGCCAAAACCTGTGCCGTGGGGGACACCCTTCTTGGCAGTCTTTGAAACATGCCCATAGAGAAAGCTACGGTAATTGCTGGAGCAAAAAAGTGTTTGATTGAGGAGCTAATTTGTTAATACTATCAGCGCTAGTCTATACCTTGACCATAAAAAAAAGAGAGTTTATTTAATAAAATATATTATAAATTATTAAATTGAAAAAGCTTCCTCCAAATGTCCAGTGTGGAAGGGACAAGGTGAAAGTGAAAAGTCCCGCTCAAACAAAACTCGTGGATATATCCTCTTTAATGGGGTCTGCCCTTTCTGTTTTTTTTTTAAAGGGTTTTAATCGTACCGCTTTTGAAAAGGGAAAAATGTGTTTTTTTTTTTTATTAGTCAGCCCGAATCTGACAATAGAAATTTGATTTAGAAATTTTTTATTTTTTTTTTTCTATTGCGGGTTATGGGCACTGGTTACAGTTGGATTTTTTTCAGATTCTAACTTACTGAATTTCCCCTTAAAAATCCGACTGTAATCCTGTGCTGTGGAGACATGGCCTAACAGGCACAGCTAGGAATAGCGGATCTGAAATGTCAGTCACTGCTGTAGAACTGCCCACAGCCTGAACAAGCAGCAGGAACCTGGTAGAAAAGAGCAGTCTTTGTCAAACAACCAGATGATTAAACCATTCTAAACAGAAGTTTAAGTTTATAAGCAAATATTTGATTTTTTTAATATTTATTATCCATTATTACTGCCTGGCAATTTAAAAGACAAAGCTTCTTTACCTTGCTTTTTATTTTTAAGACATAGCACCTTCATACCCTATACTGTGTATATAGCTGAATATCTATTAACCCCTTAACGACCGGCCACTGACTTTTGACGGCGGCCGCTGCGGGTCGTTTGTCTGCAGCGACATCGGAGTTTGCAGCGCCTGGCGCCGCAGCTGAGCTGCAATCGGGGCTGTACTACACAGTCCTGATCCCAGAGCATCTCCTGCGAGCACCAGGGAGCGGAGGAAACCTCCGCAACCCGATGCTTTAACCCTTTGATTGCGGCGGTGCGTTACCGCACCACAATCAAAGGGTTCCCCTGCTCTGTCCGGTGATCGGAACACCCGGTCATCCGACAGAGCCCGGGGAATGGCTGCACAGTCAGCCGTTGGGACATAGAGTGGCCCCAAAGCTGTCTGTGTAACAAGCCAGTGATCAGGCCAGCCTGTGTGCTGTCCTGAACACTGACTGTGTCAGACTGGCACAGATTATAAGCATATATGAATATGCTAATACATTACTAAGTGTAAAAAAAAATAAAATAAAAAAAAATGTAAAACAGTTCTCCCTTCAGGGGGGAGAAAAAACCCATAAAAAGTGTAAAAAAAAAAGAATAAAAAAAAAAATAATAAAATAAAAAAAATTTAATAAAAAATAATTGTTCATAAATTACACACACAAAAAACCTACACATATTAGGTATCCACACCTGTAGAATTAATCTAACATGTTATTCAGTGTGAAATATGAATGGTGTAAAAAAAAAAAAAATGTAAACCCCCCCCAAAATAAAAAAAATTCTGCAATTATTTATAAGTAAACTTAAACTATTCCCCCATAAAGTACAACTTGTCTCGAATAAAACGAGGCCTCATCCAACTGCGTCATTGAAAAAATAAAAAAGTTACAACTGTTGAAACGCAAGGAGGCAAAAACTAAAAAAACGTTCTGGTCATTAACTACTTTTCAGGCCTGGGAGTTAAGGGATTAAAAAGGTATTCTGTTGTATACAGTTGCATTGCCAACCACAACAGAAAGTCTGGCATCTCTTCAGCCCGAAAACTGGTGCAGCCCTGTTCGCTATATTTTTAATCAGGCGCACTCCAGCAGCACTTTGTAATGCGTCTGAGATCGGGAGGCATTCTGGGGGTGTGTCGCACTACAACCGTGTGAAGATACACATTTATATCTTTAATACGGCAAATCCAGGCCCATTAGTGCTGGAACAGGTAGACCACTTTAAAAGTGGTTTACCTGAGCCAGAATTGTCGCTTTGTAGCTAGAAAACGCTAAATCTAAGACCCGCAGTAGAACAGGTTCATAGATTCAGGCGCAATAAAATTCTGCCTGGACAACAAAAATCACACATGTCGCCCTTAGTGCAGTAATAATAAAGATAAGCAGTATATCACATTATCGCCATGTTGGACCTTTCTCCTAGTGGGTGGAGCTACAGTTGCTAGGCGCGCTCTCTGAAAACCACAATCACCACAACAGCCTAATTCCTCCCAGCTGAGCTATAGATTCTATATACTATATTCACACTAAAGACATATATATATATATATATATATATATATATATATATATATATAGATTATATATATATAGATATATATATATAGATATATATATATATATATGTATATTTATATATGTGTGTTCAGCCCTTAGCCTACTTTCTACACTGCAGAGCTGTCCCTCATACCACAAATCTGTCAGGCTACCTGAGCACAGCACATGCTCAGTTATGTCAGCCTAACCAGGAAGTAACTCAGAGTCTGTCCTACTTCCTGTAGGACAGGTTTCTGCTGATGAAGGAGCACGACAGCCATTTTGTTCTTCTATGATGGTTATTCCCTAGACAAAACAAGCCGACTTTTCTAATTAAAGATATTTAGGATTTTTTTCAGTAAGGCATTTAGTTTATGTATTTAGTTTTCTTCTTTTCCCAGAGAACCCCTTTAAAGGCCAGGGTCCGATAGCACGAAATGAAACAAACGGCAATTCAGAGCATGAAATCCAACAATGCTCCAGAGACTGATTTAATCTCCCCAGAGATGTTCAAAGCTGAAGCAGGGTTGTCAGCCCCACAAATGTTTCAGCCGACTGGATGCAGGACCGATGAAACTTAATGACAGTTCCAAAAAAAGGTGATCTAAATAATTGTGATAACTTACGTGGCATTATGTTTCTATGTATAGCTCTTAAAGGGGTTGTCTCAGTACTAAGATTAGCTTTCAACATGTAAGGAACATTAAATCAATATTTTGCTCTTTTGATATGACCTTGGTCAGAAGATAAGAGAGATTTTATCTGCTCTGAGTGCACACAGTGTTCTCTGGTTACCACTCTGCTCTCCTTTCCTGCATCTCCTGAAGTCACGTCACTTCAATTAGAAGAGCTGGGAATAGGGAACTTATGATGCTAATCACTGCTATAGAACCACCCACAACCTAACCAGGAAGAATAAGGAAGTGTGACTCTGAAGTTGCCAGCGAAACAGCATGGTGAGACAACCCCCTTGTGTGAAAACCCCCCAAAAATAAGAACATATAATGGAGGAATACTAAGCATAAGCAGTAAAGCTAAGTTACAATCAGATGTTTGAACTACTTACAAATGCTGTAACATCGCATATTATCGCCATGTTGGATATTTTTCCTCACTGGGGTAGTAAGCAAATCCACAATTGATAGAGGAACTGTTTCAAAACTACATGTCATACAAAAGTCTGTTTCCTCCAACTGAGCAATAAATTCTATATACTATATCCACACTCAATTTATTGATGTATAGCAATGTATACACACACATATATATGCACATTTTTATTTGAAACAGTCTTCTTTCTACACTGCAGAGCTGTCCTTCACACCACAAGTTTCTCAGGCTGACTATAGCACACATGCTCAGTTATGCTACTCAGCCTAACCAGGAAGTAACTCAGTCTGTCCTACTGCCTGTACTCTGCATTCCAGGACAGGTTTCTGCACAGGAAGGAGCCCGAAGGCCATTTTCATCTTGTATAGTGATTATCTCCTAAACAAAACGAGCAGACTTTAACTAAAAGTATTCAGCATTTTTTTTTATTTTTACATGTAGTTTATGTATTTCTTTTTCTTCTTTTCCCGGAGAAGGTGCCACACTCTGGTAGCAGCAAGCTGGATCCTGTGTGAAGAACATCATCCGATTTTGAAAATTCTGGAGCCGGTCAATAAACTCTGTGTTTCGTCCGACTAAACCACATCAACCGGTGGCATGTCCTCAGGTGCACGAATGTCCCCAAGAAGTTCGTTCCTCTATGTGCAAATTGCGGCACAAAACATTTCATTGGTAGAGTATGTAATGCCCCTATCGAGGCACATCGCGCACAGCTTATCATTACAAGTATATGAAATGCGCCTAACACATACTTATAAAATGTGAAATGCGTCTAACAAATATACACTTGTAATGATGTGCTATGCGCCTCAATAGGCGCATCTCGTCATGGAGGCGCACAGCGCATCATTTTTAGGCGCATTACGTTTACTATGCAAGGTATACCTGACGCCAGATTTTTGATAGGGTTGGACTTTCTGGCGCACTTTACACTTATTTAATGCGCCTAAAAACTGACGTAGCACTGCCAATCTTCGGACATCTCGGCCTAAATCTCTAAAAATTAGCAAGGGCTACCCCTCCAGCCTCATTGTTCCAAGTAACCAGTATTAAAC